>CM043116.1:29433582-29727696 GCA_023701765.1 Hylyphantes graminicola
AAGAAACTTTAATTTAAAAATAGTATAAACAATTACTAAACAATCAATTTATCCATTAACTAGCAATAAACAATCTGTGTTCGAAAAGTTCTGTCAAACGATTTCAGGGGATTAAAGAGGTCGAAATAAAAGAATCTGGCAACATCCATTAACGAATAATGTGAAAAAATTCCAAACGATCAATTTAAGTTGCTCTTGTAGTGTAGAAGTCATTTTTCTTGTCAAGATGAGGATTTATTGGGTAATGTATTAGATGAACTTAAAATGACAAGGATGTAGGCAAATTTACAAATCAGTCTCGATAATGGATAAACTTTCGAAATTATTCCGGAAAGGCGATAAGTAAATTCAAAGAATTTAACGATTTATTTGCCTTGTTATTGAGATTCCATAGAATGCTATTTATATTCAAGGAATTTTCGTGAAATCATTTATTTAAAAATATTTGAAATGAGAGACTTCGTTTTTATTTATAGATTAAAAAAGATTAAAGATCAAAATCTTTGTTGCCAGCTTATTATAAGTTGAAATACGATGAAGGATTATGCGTGTAAATAGATTTTCATTTTAGATTCAGTAATTGAAGAACCGGACCCGCTTTACTCCATTTTGGACGAAAAGATAAATTTCCAACCCGTTGTAAACATATTAAAAAATATTTAAATTATTAAAGATAAAAATCAAAGTATTTTAGTTTTTATAAAAGCGAATATGCTGATAGATTCTCGAAAACTAAAGAAAAAATAGAATGGGCTTGTTTCTCCTAGTACGGAGTGACATAAGGAATATTACCATTGTAATTGGCTTGTTTCACGTGACGTAAAGTCATACCTGCTTTCATTTCTGCATTTCATTAATGGGTACGAAGGGGTTTTTTTAAGTTAAACTCGTGTTTTAACTTTTTTGATTGTGTTAAAATTATCGATAACACAACTTATTGATTTAGTGTGATTGGTCTTTCCATAATATTTTCTTAATGAAATAATTTTTTTGCGACGGGACTGCCTTAAAACTATCAAAGTTTTAAAATGAACTTGTCAATTGTTTTAATGGGTGGCTTTGGAATTAACAGTAAGCTATAGTAGGTGGAGTTTATTTAATACATTTTCACAGAAAAACACTAAAGCTGATTTTATCGGTATAAACGACGATTTTCATGTTAACATCTCATAATCAAAATATAAAGTTTTTTTAGATTAAATTAGTAAAACGAGAAATTAAAATAATTAAAATCTAGTTTTTTAGTTTTCAAAGCAACAAACTACCTACGTACCAAAAAAATTGAGGAAATTTTCATCATGACTTTCTGCACACATTTAAACAAATTCGAAAGAGAAACATTACTAATTCGCTCTCGTATATCTTCTCCCATTACTCTAGATCAAGTTATGTCTACTAAGATATATTAGACCTTTTTTCGTTCTATATCAAATAATTTCATTCTATGGAGCTATTATAAAGTTATTCACTTCAAACCATCTTAAATACTGAATTCTTCGTTAGAATTTGAAAGCCGTTGTATGTACCAAAATGTAAACCGTTAATAGGCATGTCTAAAAGTTCAACGATCGATTTATGTGCGTGTTAATAATAGTTTTTACTTCTAAATTACAGTTTTACGACAGATTTTTTTTGGATCTGCGTTTATACATTTCTATGCTTGGTAGAGTAAATATTAGTCACGTATTCAATTCAACTAATAGTTAAATCTTGTTAAAAACGTAAAAAAATTACAACATTGAATTACAAGATGGCCTGAAACTGAAGTAGTAACTAGAAACTAGTTGAAATTTAACTAGTTGCTACATTAAAATATTTATTTGTAGAACCTAAAAATGGTTGCCGTGTAATTTGGTTTTGGTTAATTGGGAAAATTTAATTCAATGGAATTTTTAAAATTATAAACTAAATTAGCCGCAATCCATTACATAAATACCCTGAATATTTAAAGCAGTAAAATATTGAATATGAACAAACATGTTTGTATTGTGGAAGCTTTTTTGCATTTGCACATAATAAATTGGATATAACAGTACTGTATTTGGATATAAAAGTACTATATTTGGAATTAAAAGAACTATATTTGGATATAAAAGAACTATATTTGGATATAAAAGTACTATATTTCTCTAAGAACGCTTAATATGCTTAGAACACTTAAATGGATTAAAAACTCTCAACTCAGTTATAGCAAACATAGTGGTAAAAAAAGCAAATGAGGCCACCCACAGTTTTAATAGATAACTAAGCATTTTATGCAGCATAATCTGAATAATCCAGATAAGATGGGGGACTCTTGGAACTGCCAAGTACTTTCAAATAGCGTTAGTTTGAATAGAGGGAAAGAAACCTGTTTTTCTGAAGAGTGTTTTTTTTAATAGACCACTAACTTTTTCACTCAAGTTTTAAGAAAGAAAAATATTTCGCATCAGACCTATCCGTATTCCAATTTTTTTTTCTGAAATAATGACGTACTTCAACAGCAAAGTATACTACATGGATATGTTTGTAAACAGGTCTTAAAATTTATGCTTTACATTTAGAATCTAGTCAAGCGTTAGGTATAAAACTGGAACTTAGAGCAAAATAAACGTTAGAACGCCATCAATAAAAAGTTCCACAAGTTTTCTTTATAGTTCTAACAATAAATTTGTAAATAGCTATTATTAAATGAGAGGTACTTGGGCATGATGTTAGGATAGGTTAAATAAACTTTTCTTTTCAACCAGTTTTTAAACATGTTCCATCTAATGCAATGAGTGCCTTTAATTATCCTACAAAAAATATTAATTTAAGATGCTAAAGTTTAATTGATTATTTTGTACTCAAACTGAAGAAATATGGAAGAGAGCTTTAAATATAATAGGCGAACTTGAACAAATCTTTTTGAGGTATAATAAAATTGAGTGTTGAAGAGTAAATTGTTTTTACAGGATACTTAAATGTCAATTCTGAATTTGAAAAAAAAAAAAGATTTCCGTAGCAGAAACTAATTAAAGCTAAATAATCAAATTTTAAAATTAATTAAAACAATTTTTAAATTTCTATGTGTTGCTGAAAATCTAACTATCAGGTGACTCGTTTATACGTCTGTATATTTATTTTAAAAAAAAACCTGTACATTAATGTATGAAAATTCGACAAGTAAATGAGAAAACCGAGAAGCATTAGCAAACAAATTCACAAAAGTGATTTGACGTACAATCAAATTGTTAAGTAGAAGCGCGACCAACATATTCATATGAATAATTCTATGGCAAAACAATCGGACTCGCCATTACCACCCAAACAAAAACATTCGTCCCCCCAAAAGTCCCTCAAAGTAAATAAGGCTATTAATCCTAATTGACTGCCTCTGATCTTGCGTGAGAGTGAAAGCATGATATACATCAAACATGCATTCGGATCTAGATGGAGATGGTTAAGATATTCGGCCAATAAAATGTTGAGTATACATTTATAGCACTCTTGGACACTATTGTTAGGGATCTTATTTTTTTGGACGGATATTTTTACATGTTTATTAGATAAAATACTAGATAAAAAATACACTTTAGATTTATTTTTGCCAAGAATGATATTGAGAAACAATTAAGTTGTCAATTTATTTCTACCAGATATTTTTCAGCTTTTGACCCTGTAAGGAATAATGACATTTTTTTTAGAAAATGTAATTAAATTTGAGCCTAAAAATTAGAAGTTAAGGAAAAAATACTGTAATAAAAGGTTCTTTAAAAAATTATGACATCCGTAGAATACATTTAAAATAAAGTGGAATGTTTAGACTTAATTTCATGAACAAAATCGATTCAGAGGAAAATTTAAAACACGTGTGCCAAATACTGCATTCACATCGTATTCACTCAAACTAAAAAAAATTAAATGAGCTAACTATTCTTGTCTCTACAACAAATACCATATTTAACTACGTTTGACGTCAAATTTACAAAATAGAACAGCACTCCTGAAAACAATATGATTAGTCGATGGTAGAACTGTGGTGCATGTATACTAGTTGTCCATGTTGATAAATGTTTCCGTGACAAATTAAGTCCGTGTTTAGGGCATCGTGATTTATATTGAGCGTATCATGATTACTGTCTGCAATCTTGATGTGTTGTTGTCACGCTTTTGGCTTTTTTTTTTGAAAAAAAACTTTCTTAATTACTTAATTGACATTAAGAGCTTTTTTTTCTTTATTAATAGAAATACAGTTTACATCGAGCTTTTAGATTTTAAAAGTCAATACTGTTAATTAAAAAGTGTCGTGAGCACGTGGAAAAAAATAATTTTAATTTGAGAGGGAAATGTGGGGGTTTAATCAGGCGATATCTTAAGCTTGAAGTGGTATTATTGGGTATTGGAGTTGATTGTCATAAGCTACACGAATATTTGTATTATCGCGTTTAAAACCCCCAAACCCATTACCAATTAGCATTAAAATTAATGTTAATCAAAATAATGTTTTAATTATTTATTATTCAATTATAAGAAAGTAAAATACAAAAGTCACTAATGAAATCTAGATAGGTATATGCATTTCCTATGTTAGAAAAGATCTCGGGTACAGAGTTTTCAATTAAATGTTTGAAATAAACTCGTAGACATTAAAGGTGGTAGGGAGCCCGACGACCGCGAGTCTTCGAACCAAATTGCCTCAATGTTAATGCAATGGGAAAAAAATTCTAAGCCTCATTTCTCCGGCTGTACCGAATATATTTACTTTTTATATGATAAATGTAGATATTTTGCTGGTCTCTATAAACTCACTTGTTGAAATTGCTTTGAATATTATTTTGAATAATATTAGAACCAATTTTAAAAAGATTGTCAGACCTGTAATCAGCTATATTTATCACAAAAATATTTAAAAAATATTCAATTCAACCGGAGAAATAAGGCTTAAAATGTTTTTCTTCACTTAGGTTTGGAGACTTAGGTTTTTTTAAGCAGGCTCATTTCTCCTTAACTATAGTGAATGTCATGAATTAAGTGATATTTAGTTTGAATAGCGTGAATTATCCCAACCTCTCCCGTATCACCCAGAATTAACCTTCCTGAGAATAATGGACAAATATTAATACAATCACACGATTTAAACCCATTTTGTAGCATTTCATCAAATTCTTAACCCTTGTACTAAAAATGTCTGGACTATAGTTTAAAATGTGTGATTTCAGGGTAAAATAACACCCGAAGAAAGACACCAATCTTTGAACGGTCTTAACATTTTCTGCCTGTTATAGGCAATATTCCAAACCCTTTAAGGGGTCACAGGAGTCTTAAAAATGTGCAAAGAAGATACTACATAGCATAGTTTGATCTCTCTTGTAATTTTTTAACTACGCAATAAATGAGTATAATTTTTTTATATGTAATTCTAAAAGATTTATATATTATAAAACAAGTTTTAAAATTTATGAAACTTTAGCCAAAACTAAAATAAATGATATTAAACATGAAGGTACTTGAACACACTGTGATTAGGCTTGCGCGGCAAATTGTGAGATCAAAATTGAACACATGACCAAGAAAATGACTTTATAGTGTACAAATATGTACAAACTAGGACTTATACCTAAATTCTCATCTAATTTTAATTAGAAATTATTTTAAGAACTTTTTTCTAAAAAAATTAATAAATATTTAAAAATTTTGATTTTAAATTTTTTTAAAAATAATTTCTAATTAAAATTGAGCTGAGAATTTAGGTATAAGTCTTTGTTTGTACATATTTGTACAATATAAAGTCATTTTTTTATTCATTTTTTCAATTTTGACCTCACAATTTGCCGCGCAAGCCTAATCACAGTGTGTTCAAGTACCTTCATGTTTAATATCATTTATTTTAGTTTTTGCTCAAGTTTCATAAATTTTAAAACTTGTTTTATAATAAATAAATCTTGTAGAATTACATATAAAAAAATTATACTTATACATTGAGTAGTTAAAAAATGACATGAAAGATCAGACTATGCTTTGTAGTATCTTCTTTGCACATTTTTAAGACTCCTTAGACCCCTTAAATGAATTATCAAATAAATCTGGTATTGGTGATTTTAACGCGAAATGCATGCAATATGGTATTTAAAAGGACAAACGACTCGTTTAAACGACGATCAGTACGTTTTTACGCGATTTCAGGTCCTCTGCGAAACATTAAAATATTACTTATTAAATATATCATGTTTCGGTATTGTGCGGCCATTGAAATTCCGCTTAATATCTGTAAAGTCATAAAATTGAGTCGTTTGTAGTATGGCATACACCCAGCCTTGAAACTTGCACTTTCGTTTCAGGCTACCAGATGTCTCGGCCAACCTGCCTGAACAAAGCCAACGAGAAAGAAGTGGACGAGCGATTGTGTGACTTCACAGGAAGGCCTGTGCCTGAAATCAAGGAGTGCAACCAGCACAAGTGTCCACCCGTGTAAGTATACATTTTTCTAATCAGCCCATTTGTTTCAGTGTTTAAGGGGTCACAGGAGTCTTAAAAATGTGCAAAGAAGATACTACAAAGCATAGTTTGATCTTGCATGTCATTTTTTAACTACTCAATAAATGAGTATAATTTTTTTATATGTAATTCTACAGGACTTATTTATTATAAAACAAGTTTTAAAATTTATGAAACTTTAGCCAAAACAAAAATAAATGACATTGTGATTAGGCTTGCACGGCAAATTGTGAGGTCAAAATTGAAAAAATGACCAAGAAAATGACTTTATATTGTACAAATATGTACAAACAAGGACTTATACCTAAATTCTCAGCTCAATTTTAAATATAAATTATTTTAAGAACTTTTTTTCTAAAAAAAAAATAAAAATTTAAAAATTTTGATTAAAATTTTTTTTAAAAATAATTTCTAATTAAAATTGAGCTGAGAATTTAGGTATAAGTCCTTGTTTGTACATATTTGTACAATATAAAGTCATTTTCTTGGTCATTTTTTCAATTTTGACCTCACAATTTGCCGTGCAAGCCTAATCACAATCTGTTCAAATAGCTTCATGTTTAATATCATTTATTTTAGTTTTGGCTAAAGTTTCATAAATTTTAAAACTTGTTTTATAATAAATAAATCTTGTAGAATTACATATAAAAAATTATACTTATACATTGAGTAGTTCAAAAATGACATGAAAGATCAAACTATGCTTTGTGGTACCTTCTTTGCACATTTTTAAGACTCCTATGACCCCTTAATTCGGGTTAATCTTAGTTGCTGGTCCAGCAAGGTTTCGAGCTTGGCGATATTTCGGAAAACACGTTTTCCTAAGCCACTGTTTGTACTTTCGATTTTTTTTTCTTTTGTAACCTTAAACTGGACAGATCATCTGTCCGACGTTAGTCTAACATCCCATCTTTTTGATAAAGGATACAGTGTTATCACAAGAAGTTATTTATCGTTCTTTACAAACTCGCCAAACTTTGTAATTGGTTATCAATCCAGTGACCAGGATTTTTATAATTTAACGTAATAAAGCTTCAATTAATACCTTGTCTGTTACAGATTCATTGCATGAAAGTTTTAGCCCACAAACTGCGTGACACGCATACGGAAATAAAATTCATAATATTTGTAAACTGTTATTCATCCTAGTGTCTTAAATTATGGTTCTTAGTTATAGTCCGACCACGCTAAGTTGGCAATCAAAATATTTACATTGTGGACGATTCCACTTTGAATTGAGGTTTTTAAGCAGAAGAAAAAAGGGTTGCCAGCTCAAGGCGTTTGGCGAGAAGAGGAGATTGTTGGTTTAGTTCAATCTATCACACTAGAGCTACACATCAGTTATCGGCGATAGAGGATTGTTGTTGATTGCTAGTAGCGGTTAACGATTACACGTGAATTTCTTCGTTTATTTGACTTGATCAATAATCGATTAATATCTGTGCATATTTGATAATGTCTAATGAAGGAACGATACTTCCTTCCTACTTTCCTACCACCCTTCAATTAATTATCTGTTTCTTAACCTTAAAGAAACTTTCGCCCAAAAGCAATGAATCGCCAAACATAGTAACTCTTGCCCAAAACCTTCCTTACCTTTTTTCGAAGTGGACTGGTTCACAATGTAAATATTTTGATTGCCAACTTAGCGTGGTCGGACTATAAACTACTTCCAAGTTGATTGGATAAATTACCAATGCATAACTTATTAGCTTCATTTTATAATAATTACAAACTTTCCAAATATGTTAACACAGTAGTTAGTTTTTATAACTTGGGGCAGTTAATTAAATATTTGTTGTTACGTTTTTCAAATTTGCTAAAAAAACCCACTTGCTCAAAATTTGACTAACAACAAATTTAATTGTTCTACCGAAAACTAGGAATTATGGATACTGAAAATCGAGGAGTTTATGTTCTTTTTGGACTCAACCGATTTATATATTTGATCATGCATGTCTTTCATGATAATGATCTCGTTGTCTGATCAGTGATCACAAAGGATACTTTCATTTCATTGATTTTTTAACAAGGTAAGAAATAAACGATTCGGAATTTTACCACTTACTAAATACTCCAAAATAGTTAAAATTTTAAAAACTTATACTGAAAAATCTGTGAAAATAGGCTTCAATATACTATCAGCAATTAGATACACTTACTTTAAATAACTTATTTTAATAAGCGTTTAAAAACGTAGGATTTAATTAATATCCTTAATGCAATTTTTAATCAATATCTAGAAATGAGATTTTAAATAGCTAATTGTGTACAGTTAATCCATCGTCAACGTCACATCGTATTAATTCACTTTGTTAGTCATGTAATTTATTGCTTAATTATACAATTAAATTTACGAAATACAATTTCCTTAAGTTTCAGAACAATATAACTTAAACCACCACGTCAAACAACTACCGAATCAAGAACATGCCAGCTGAAATTAGAAACGTAATTTGTAGCATAAATCTCTACTCTGTGAATAGAATTAAAAGAAACGGTCTGAGCATTCATCTTAAATTCTAAATTAAATACAACTCTTAGGTTCTGTCAAGCACTTAATCATCGGTATCTAGTAATTTCAAGTGACATAGCATGGATACACGACTTCGAAGTTAAAAATATATAATGAAAAAGTACTTACTGCGAAATATTTGACCACAGTTCCGAAGTATTTTTCTACTTTCCGGGATTTCCTTCTTGAAATACAATATTATTCACGAATCAGCAAAATAGTTCTTCAAAATCAATACTAATTAAGCAGCCTTGTAGCTTAATAGAAATTTCACACACAGGATAAGTTCATGTCACAAATTAAGAAATTTGACCATTATGCAGGAAATTCTTCATAATTACTGTAAATTGCTGCTAGTGGCTGCAAAATTCGTACACGTGTGCTCATAGCCACGTTGATTCAAACAGACGTTCAATTCAAATGCCTAGATTGATTGGTAGGCTAACGAAAGACTTCTGACAAAGGTTTACTGAGGATTTGCAAATTTAACCGGGGCAAAGATGTCTTCACCTTACTACTCCCCAAGTCACATGACATGAAGCAATAACTCAGCCAGTTAAACTGATCAAACCTATGAAAGTTGATAGTTTTGGTTTATTCATATTAGTATCGATAATTTTAATGTTAGTGTATTGGTATTAAAAATTGAATTTACTTAAACGATAAAAAAGAGTTAATTAATTTCGAAAGAAAAAAATATCCAAGGTAATACAGGACGATCGTGATCCAACATAATTGAAGCCACGTGAGTTGGTACCAAGTCATGGTTTTTTATAAGGCAAGATTCTTTATTTACGTTCCAAGTCATTGTTACAATGCAATGTAATCGTTTTCCGGCTGCCTATTTCTAGCCTCATCCAGGAGCTTTAAAACAGCCAATTACGCATCTTAATTTAGAACCCTGGTCAAGTGACGAGGTAAGCACCTCGGACTTTCTACTCCACAGATTTAACGTGCAAGTATATCGCAACATTCGTCAAAATTCTTGTAGTATTTTTGAGTTCACTTTGTAAAACACTTTTTTTGAAACATCAGCCTTACACTCTTAAGGGGTCATAGGAGTCTTAAAAATGTGCAAAGAAGGAACTACAAAGCATAGTTTGATCTTTCATGTAATTTTTTAACTACTCAATACAGAAGTATAATTTTTTTGTATGTAATTCTACAAGATTTATTTATTATAAAACAAATTGAAAAATTTATGAAACTTTAGCCAAAACTAAAATAAATGATATAAAACATGAAGCTATTTGAACACATTATGATTAAGCTTGCGCGGCAAATTGTGAGGTCAAAATTGAAAAAAATGACCAAGAAAATGACTTTATATTGTACAAATATGTACAAACAAAGACTTATACCTAAATTCTCAGCTCAATTTTAATTAAAATTTTTTTTTAAAAAAATTTTAATAAATTTTTTAAAATTTTTTATTAATTTTTAAAAAGTTCTTAAAATAATTTCTAATTAAAATTGAGCTGAGAATTTAGGTATAAGTCTTTGTTTGTACATATTTGTACAATATAAAGTCATTTTCTTGGTCATTTTTTCAATTTTGACCTCAAAATTTGCCGCGCAAGCCTAATCCCAATGTGTTCAAATAGCTTTATGTTTAATATTATTTATTTTAGTTTTGGCTGAAGTTTCATAAATTTTTAAATTTGTTTTACAATAAATAAATCTTGTAGAATTACATACAAAAAAATTATACTTCTGTATTGAGTAGTTAAAATATTACATTAAAGATCAAACTATGTTTTGTAGTTCCTTCTTTGCACATTTTTAAGACTCCTAAGACCCCTTAAAACAAACGAGTGAATTTAACTCAGTCTGAGTTAATTTTCACTCTTTTCAGTGTCGAAAATGCACTTAATCTTTTGGAGTAGATTTCACTTTTTTGTTTAGTTGAAACTCCGACAGGATCACTCCAAACGAGTGATTTTAACTTAGTCTGAGTTAATTTTCACTCTTTTCCAGTGTCGAAAATCCACTTCTCCTACATGAGTGGATTCACTTTTTTGTTTTAAGAGAGTAGGTTTCGTTATGGAGTGCTCGTTCTAGTTATCCAGATTTGATATAAACGTTATGAACTTGGACTGGAACCCCAGTGAGTTAAGTCGTTTGCCTTGCATGCTGAATTTCTCAAGTTCGTGTTCGGGCATCGCCGAAATAACTTCCGACCTATAAGCGGCTCGTGCAGCCAAAAAAAAATATATGACGAATAATGCCCCTTGTGGAGGGAGTGAACGTTAAATATCTTATAAAGGGTACGATGTCTCAATTAAAAGTTGCGTTGGTTTCCTACTCATGTCGGCTCGTCATTTACATGTTGTTCGAAATTATGTCGCCCTTCGCAAATAGCCCTCGTGTAGCTCTAGTGCGAAGATAATTCAAACTATAGTTACTACAAAAATAATTCAAACCTCTAATTACCCAATCTTCGGTTTGCTTTTATGTTTACCGGCAATGTCTATTGATAGCCTTCATGGACCTTTAACACACCTAAATCACTCTTCTCAATTTAGAAACCTAATCAAGCAACGATTTAACCCAACAAATCTTCTATACTTCTTTCCGTGACGGATGGGCCCGAGTACACTGGGACAGACGTGCTCGTTAAATCTGCGGAGTCCAAAGTCTCGACGGTGTCAGCATACGATGTCACTCGAAGTTCCGTTGGGTGCCCGCTCAGGTGTCGACCTCGTCACTTGACCAGGGTTCTAAATAACGAGGCGTTATTGGCTGTGTTAAAGCTCTTTCAAGGAGTTTAGAAATAGGCAGCCGGAAACGATTACATTACCATTACTTCTTTCCACAGGTGGGTGGCCGACAGCTGGAGCCCTTGCTCGGCGTCTTGCGGTGGCGGTCGCCAATCTCGCCAAGTGTACTGCGCCCAGACGGATGGAGTGCGAGTAGCCGTAGCCGCCGAGCAGTGTCTGAGGCAGAGGCCTGTGTCCGAACGGCCCTGTAACTTAGCCCCGTGTCCCCAGTGGACGAGCGGGCCTTGGTCTGGGGTAAGTGGCCGCTATACCATTTCTAGCCAGAATGTAAGCTTCGGAAAGATTCTCTTCCCCCATCCCTTCACTGGGTTTTCTACGAAAAGGGGGAGCATCGCTTATCTAATCCTAGCGCGCTTGAGGTTTACAACCAAAACAGTTAGTATTTCCCCATGCAGGGTGGGGAAAAACACGCTCCCGATGTTTCAAAGAAAGCCGCATGCTGGGAAGGGGAGGAAAATGTTTTCGAAGCTTACATTCTAAATTGTCCTACTATAGTTTTATCGTAGCACCTAATTTAAGGCCACACCTCACGTTAAGTTACTGAAATATTATCCAAACCACATTAGGCGCGTTTACATGAGCCATCGAATCCATGGAATACCAAAATCCCCATTAGGGGAAAAAGAAGCCGAGCAGGATTTCTAACCCAAATGATAGTCAGTGGACGAATCCATGGTATGAAACATCAAACCCTAATTCATTATAGGGTTTGCGAAACCCCCCAATGAACACTGCAATTCCGGTTCTGTCTGGGAGAAAATCCCCAAGAGGGAAAATTTCTAAGCTTGCTCTTAAATTCATGGATTCGAACGCTCATGTAAACTCGCCTATTGACATACATAGGGATTTGTGCAAAACAACGAGTTAATCGTGACGAACGCTAGGATTACAATACTTAGGAAACCCAGACTTCAAACGATGTTCAGTAGTCGGTCAGCCCCATAGAGCTAATACACTAGTTTTGAAATGCCAATATCTGTAAAAGTATTGCTCTGTCATGTAAAGTTTTTTTACAGTTTAGGAAAAGAGGCATAACATCACAATAAAAAAATTGGAAGTGAAGTATCATCCGGTTATTTAGAATGTGATAAAATTTAAAAATAGTTTTTCCAGCTTCAGATAATTTAATATTTTGAAAAATAGCAGATTATCTCTATGAAGAATTTTACTGCTTTATTTCTTTTATTCTCGTACAATTAGTCATTTATTTCTATATTTTCATTTATTCTATATTTCATTTATCAGTCATTTATTTCTATAAAAAAAAAATTTGAATGAGGGTCAATACGCGATATTAGAGTTCTTAAAAAACTATTTTAATTTTTTAAAAAACTTTTCAAAGAGTTCTTTTAGTAGTTAATTTTAAAGGTAATTTACATTAAGACCAATGTAAAAATAATCTTTTAACTACAAATAAGTGATACAGCCTTTTTCGTTTACATTTATAGCACAAAAAAATTGTATTTTTATTGTAAAATTTGATTGTATTTTTACAGTTTAAAGCGTATCCCTAAGTAATTTTTAATTTTTTTTTTATTTCTTTGAAATCATTCCATTTAGCATATATTTGTAAGAAAAGTGTGTTTAGATGAAGAATATACGTGTAGGATTTTGATCGTGTTTTAAGAGGTTAAATTGAAGGCATTAATTATTAATGCGGAAGTTCAGTAATTTTTAGCGAGGTGAAATTGGGATTGGTGTACGTATGTGATTATACAGTTTGTTTTTAATGTAACTCTATAACAATGAAGTTTTGTCTTTCATAAATTACAGTGCTCGGTAACCTGCGGCAAGGGTCACAAGATCCGTTCGGTGGCGTGTCGCGACGCCAAGGGTCAGCACAGCGAAGACTGCGACGTTGAGGTGATGCCCATCACGAAGCACGAGTGTGACAGCGGACTCGTGTGCACCAACGAGGAGGACCCGGGATCGTATCTATTCTCAGGTGAGTGCTGTATAGGGTGACGCACACAAAAGTGGCCCGGCTTAGAAGTAGGGATAAGACAGGAAATACTGCCAAGTCAAAAACCAATGCAAGAACAGGTTTGCCCTGTGAAGCAGTTGATCGGTTAAATATTAAGCCCAAACAGACGATTTGCGAATCATTTGCCGGCAACTATGACATCTTCATTTGTACACTGTTATAATCAACGCCCACTTAAACGGCTCGCATTAAAATCTGAACTCGGCAAAAGTCCATATGCAGCATAAATTCATGTGGCAGTCCATGTGACAGTCTAGTAACAACCAAACAGACCAATGAAGAAAAAATCTAAGTGAATCCATTGAAAGCTTGAATAATGTATAAATTCGACTAAGGAGCTTTCTGGTGGTTTCAATAGTTTTTCTCGCCAAGCATTTCCTTGCGTTCGTATCTCCATGTCGGGGAAGCTTTTATTTGCGCCACCGTGTAGAGTTATCCATTATTAGAATGACTAGGGGTACTGAATTTTCGTAGTACAGTTTGGTTTATAGTTTAATTATCTAGCTACAAAATCTTGCAAATGGTTTACGTTTAATCTTTTCTTAGATATAAAGCAAAAGCATCATTAATAAATTATGATACATGAAAATGTAATGATGATTTAAAAAAATAAAAGCTAATCATTGAAACAAATCTGGTCAGGTTATCCATTATCAACTTATACTGTTTGGGTGCCTAACAAGGTGTTTGCTCGTCATTTGACTTTTTTTCTAAATTATGTCGCCCGTCGCTAATAGCCCTCGAGTAGCTCTAGTGCTTGGCTAATTCGGCTCAACTTATCTAATAAACGAAAGATTCTCTAGCACTCATAGTTTTGTGGAGTTGGTGAAAGCGTTTTTTCATAAATCAATTTGGTTACAATTTTAATATCTCCTTAGCCACACACACACAATAGCGGTTAGCCGTAAGGTCACTGAGCTAATTACAGATTTCGTGATGAAATAGTATATAACTGTATTTTAAAGTATAACAGTGCAGAACTATACCTTAAAATTAAACAGTTTACAGCCCTTTGCTGAAAAAAATTAGAAATATATTTTTAAATATAGCTGAACTCGTGATTTATAGAAATCAGAATGAACCCAAATTGTAAAAGTAGAAATAGTCTAGCCATAAGAAAAGATATAAAGAATGAATTTATGATGGCTATTTAATTTGATTTTCCTGTAGATATTTTCAAAGGATCACAAGAAGACGCTCCTCCTAGGCAATCCTACATGTCTCCATGGGTAAAAAAGACGGCTGAAGTATCGATAGAGCCTAGGTATGTGCCGCTGCTATTTATATGTAAATGTAAATTGGACAATTTAAAACACATTTTCTTATTCCTTTAACAGTTTACACGACTGTATGATACATTAAATCTTACAATTTAGTCATTTAATACTTAATCATGTTCCTTTTGTATAGTCCTTCGTTATAATAAATACTTTCGATGACTTTAAGTGTACGAAACCCCCCACGATAAATCCCCAACTGATAGATTGAATCTTTCAATTTTGTCATTTAATACTTAACCAAGTTCCTTTTGTATAGTCCTTCTGTATAATACTTCAGAGGACTTTAACAATACGAAACTCTCACGTTAATAATATACCATGCGAGAGATTGTAGTTTTAGCAATCATGAGAACTTTTAATAGTGAAAAATAATCGGTAAATTATAATACTTAAAATTTATTCAATGAAGTTTATATTTTTTCAGTCATTATATTCCAGAACTAACATTACTATAGGGTACGAAATTAGGGCATTTTTTCCGATAGAACAACTTTTCTGCCGTGGCCATGTAAACAGCATTAACTTCCATAATAACTTGGACTATTGTTGTAATCACTCAATTGATCTAACATATAAGAAAACATACTGGATTTTTTTTTAAATTTCAGATCAAAAATGGTACAACTCATTGTTGTGATTACTATAGTTTACCTGCCCACGGCAGTTTAGGTAGAGAGCGTTCTGTAGAAGTTGTTTCTCCTTGCACGTACTTTTTATGCAAAGAAGCTATTGATTGCGAATCATTGAATGTTTCTTTGTATTTTATTCCAGTAGCATGTAATATATTTTTTGTTTTATTGTTAACTTATAATTTTATTAAAAATTGGTTTTTATTTAAAAAAAGTTTTAATAAAGGAATTTATTATTTTTAGAGTTAAAATATGAATGGAAGTTTTAAAAAAATTTAAAGTCCTAATCGTTTATTCCCTTAGCATTATTATAAAAAAAAAGGTTTTTTTTTTCAATGATGTCTAACCAATTATTATTCTAAACCAAAAGAAGAAAAAATATTGTTTTGCATCTTTTACGTTCAAAACAATATTCTAAGAAGATAGCAGCAATTAACTTTTGCGTGACTCATCAAAATCAATAAATAAAAAATTTTGATTTCAATTAGTTGACCAGGCAAACTGCATTTAGCAGTACAATTTAATTTGTTATTCAACTACCTAGTTAAAAAAAAATTACAGTTTCGTTTTTGATTGTTTTATAAGCAAAGTCAATGTAAGTTGAAATACAATTCTTGAAAATTTAAAGGTGATTTCGTGGTCGAAAAGTTAATCACAGAATCATATCCGGCCAGGCTAGTCATTTAAGTATTTTTTATCTTCTGAAATGTACACCGTAATCGAGGCTAGTTAGATAAAAATAAAATTTGGCTCAGTGGCTGAGAGGTTAATCGTGTAAGCCCAAGGTCGCGGGTTCGAGCCCCGGCTGAGTCGTCAAATTTTCTGGATGGGAAAATTCTGGGCACGCATGTCATATGATTATGTGGTATGTAAAAGATCCCTGCAGGGCCCATTTGGCCTGGGTTCTCTCGGCAAAATTAAATCTCGGCATACTTTAACATCCACAGAGAGCTCAGATTCATTGCAATGTGTGCGTCAAAATTGGTGGTAGCGAGAGTCGCCTAGATGGCGCCCCAAAAAAGGGCTCTCAGTTCTGAGGAATGTGCCGAGTCTGCTAAGGCTTGACCGCCAATGTTGCAGCCCCATTAAAAATTAAATCAGGGTTAGTGTAAATTTATTTTTTTTATTTTTCAGTTATGTCGTGGGCGAGTGGGGACCTTGTAGCACCACTTGTGGACAGGGATTTCGTAAGAGAACGGTGGACTGCAAGATATTTCTAGAGTTTTCACGCACAATAGCTACTTTACAGGACTATGAATGCCCTGGTGAGTTTACAATCATATTTGTCACTAATAATCATATCTAACTCTTTAAGAGGACTCCCTTGAAATTCCAAATCTTGAAAATCGTAATGTTATTCCTATGGAAAACATTCGCAAGTCAATTACCGCCACAATTTTAATAAAAGGTGCCTAGTTTCTTGTATCATTGTAAAGAACGAAAGGGACTAAAAGACTAAAATTAATTTGTTTTGTGAAAATCACATATTTAGTATTTTTAATAATTTTTTGAAGTTAGTAAGAAATGGAGTAAGCATTAAGTTCTAATTTTAAAAAAATATTAAAAATACTAAATACGTGATTTTCACAAAACAAATTAATTTTAGCCTTTTAGTTTCTTTCGTTCTTTACAATGATACACGAAACTAGGCACCTTTTATTAAAATTGTGGCGGTAATTGACTTGCGAATGTTTTCCATAGGAATAACTTTACGATTTTCAAAATGTGAAATCCCAAGGGAATCCTCTTAAGCACTGGGTGTCCTTCAGTGATGTGATTATACGAAAAACATAGAGCCGCATTTAAGTAAAGCACCTTTACTAGATGAGCTAATTTTTTGTTACAGCATTTTTAAAAAAAAACTTCATTCGAACACGAAAAACAAAGCTACGTCTTTGGTCTTTAAGGGAATGTCCGCGTTGGAAAAAAAACCGCTTCTTCCCTATCCCTCCTAACTGCATTACTGAGGCGTGATAGTCTGTTATGACTCACATTTTCCCGTTTAATCTATAATAATAAAAGAAAGAGTCTGTCTGTCTGTGTGTATGTCTGTGGATCGCAAAAGACCTACTTAGACTGCTCTAAAAAATTCGAAATTTTTAATATAGATTCCTTTTAATACCTACGTGTGCACCTGAGGCTTAGTTTTTTCATATTTGATTGTGATTTTTAATTAATATAATTAGTTTTAAAAAAACGTCATTCACGTGGGATTGCGGGACCATAACAGGGCTTGAAAATACATGGACCGGGCCGAAACGGGGGCTTGGCGCCATATTCTATTAGTTTGATCGATTGAGTTTGGTTGAGATATGCGCTCGCCCTAAGGCTGCATCATCCTCTATTAGTATTTGCTTTTTTAAGTGCGCATGCGCCAACACGAATTTAATTTTGTTTTGATTTTGAGTGTATTTTTACAAGTAAGCATGCCTCTAAAAGGAAGCAATGCGAAGTTAACGGGTTCCCAGTAAGGCGGGACCATACTGCTAGTAACTAATAAACAACTGTATTATATTAGTTTGTGACAATTGACAAACTATAGCCTTTTTTTTTTTAGTGAAGTTTAAATGCTACTATTATTGAATGTTGCTATTATTAAAGAGTTGTTAAACTTTTCATTAACAAATTAATTTTTAATCCTAAAATTTAATAAGTTATAAAAAATAGCTTTTTATCTAAAAAAAAACTAGATGTCTGTAGCATGCGTAATTTTTTTTATATTTATGTCGGTTTTCCGAAATCAAGTCTCTTAACATTTAAGCTCATTCAAAATATTTTTTATAAATGCTGAAAAACTTCAATATAAACTTTTCTCAACAGACTTTGAATGTAAGAAAAAGTTTTACTCTGTCAGAGCATAAATATGTCATATATCTCTTTAATTTAAGCTCATGGAAGTTTCTCCAAAACAAATTACTACCAGTCATGTTCACAATGCGTAAATAAGTTTCACTGAGATATTTATATTTAAAAGTTTCGCGAATTATTTTTTTTTGCTTCGAAAGTACATTGAATCCTAACTCCTCTTTTCTCCCTGTTTCTCACAAAAAAAGAAATACATATTATGCCAGTTATTTTTGCAGACGAAAAGTTGTGTTTTTTTTATGTCCTCTACTTTTCATTTACTAATAAGAAGGGGAAAAAATTCGTGTGGGGGGAAAACATAATTTTCTTCGCCAAATTAATTTTTAAATTAACAAAGTACTTCACAAATTTTTGAAAAGATAACACAGCCCCCGATCCACTTAACAGTCAAATCCAACTCACTTCAAACCTCAAACGCAAAAATTCTTTTCGAATTTACATTAAAAAAAAAGACCGAACTACAAAAAAAAAGACTTCAAATAGCTTCTGAAAAGTCGGGAGTCTCTTCTATTTTACAACTTAAAAATCGACCCCCAATTTACATTAAGTACATCTCTTATTAGAAAAGAGACCAATGTATTACGCTACAACATATAATTTTGGACATTCTTCTGTAAACATAATTTTTTTTCTGTGAAGAAGATTCTACCAACTCCAAACCAACGTTTGAATGAGTCTTTACAAATACGGAGTTAAAAGTAATTTTTTTTACCTCCTGCATCGCTTTAATTTCGAATATTCGAGTCCACGCCTCACCGATCGCTGAACACTTAATATAATCCTTATTAAACTCTGAATAGAGTTGTAGGTAGACTCTCGAAGAACAAAGGCTTAGAGAAGATCTTAGAGAGCTAAAATTCTTAAGTCATCGAACCGTTTGATGTCTTTATGTAGGGGCCATCTTGACAAAAGTTTGTCTGTTCTTCTGCGACTTTTGTAAAGAATTTTATATTTAAAATGAGATATAATATCATTGATCTCGTTTTAGAGAGAAATATGAATAAAATCATTCGTGTGAAAATAATTGTTTCTTGTTTTGATAACTTTTTAAGAACTTTATGTTTAAGATGTTTTGATACTATAACAGTTTTATTTAAGTTCAACTAGGCGTAATAAATTTTGTCGTTACTTTCCGAATTTTTTTATATGTATTTGTTTGTGGCTGTAAACGTTATTTCTGCTTTAATAAATCTATTTATTAGTTTGATATAGTTAGTAGTAATAACTAGTTTTATTTTGTAAGTAGCAATAACGTTAAACTAAAACATTTTTTGTTTTTTCTTAGGGCAACCGATATTGATAGCGTTTGTCAGAAACCTCATTCCAAAGAATACAAAATAAAACTTTTTAAACTTGGAAATGCTTAATAAAACATTATTTGTTTTAAAAAACAAATAGCTACAAATCTAAATGTAATGTGTTTATTTTTTTATTAAATACCTACTTACTTAAAAATACTATTAAATATCTTATTGTATTATTTGTTTTAAATAACAAATAGCTATGAATCTAAATGCAAAGTGTGTATTTATTTAAAAAAAAAACTTACTTACTTAATACTACTATGAAATATCTTACTGTATTTAATTATTATTTTTACCTTTTCTTAAAGGATACTGATAGCGATAAAATTTATTTACCCTTGTAAGCGACTTTTAAAGCTGCATACAACGTGAGCGTAGCTGTTCTAAACCTACCTCGTTTGAGGCTCTGTTTCGTAAATTTAATCACTATTGAAGAGGTTAGTGAAAGAACGTGCTAAGTGTCAAAAGGAAGAATACGGTGAAATGAGCTTTAAAGTTTTCCGTTTGCACTTACATACGTTAAAAATGGCACTTACAGAAGATAAAAATATGCTTAAAACTTTAAGTTTATGAGAAGGGGAGAGAACTTGTTATCTTTAAAGGAAGAAATAACGCTTTCATTGACAGAAAATTTCAATTTTTTTTTCAAAATGTCACTGGGCACGTTTTTCCATTAAGGGGGAATGGGCGTGCTGAACCGGGGGTCTCCAAACTCAAGTGCCTCAGTGTTAATCCAAAGGGAATAAAACTATTTTCTCTGCCTTATTTCTCTGGCTGTATTGAATATTTTTACAAATGTTTTTTTTAATAATAAAAGTAGATAACTTACGGGTCTCTATAATCCCACTTTTTTTTAATTGCTTCGATTATTTTTTGTGAAATTATTTATTAAAAACTTTAAACAAATTTCGAACCAATTTCAAAAAATGGGGTATTGTCGGGACCTGTAAGTCAGCTACGTTTATCACATAAAAATCCGTTTGTAAAATTACTCAATATAACTGAAGAAATGTGGCAGAGAAAATATTTTTTCTCCATTGGATTTACACTTTTTCCGTGTTGTTTTGTATGTTAGATTTAATGTGAAAAACGTCAATTTAACATTAGCCGTATGCAAGGTACCGACCTGCCTTAATCCTTGTCTTCCCCTCCAGGCACTAAGCCCCCGACCATCGAGAGCTGCTACCCCCGTCCGTGCTCCTTTGACCTCAACAAACCGGACTCCGAGAGGAAGAAGCTCAAGAGCAACCAGGTGGGCATAGAGGTCACCTATTCGTGGAGGTCCAACGGATTCACTCCGTGCAGCGCTTCTTGTCTGGGAGGTAAGCACAAGAGAAATCTATAATAGATATTTATGCAACAAGTGTGAAAAGTAATGCTTTTTAAAACTAGTGGATTTTAATTCACGAGCGAGGTACGAGCGAGTGAAATAATGCCACGTGTTTTAAAAAGTTTACTTTCCGCAAGTGTTTCATACACTATTTTTTATAATTGCGTGAAAAAAAATCAAACCTCATTGGTTCAAAAATAATTCACGTGCTAATTAGACTAAACTGAGTTTGGAGCTTCCAGAAGAGATGTCAAGGAAAACAACCAATGAACTCGCAGTTCGGAGCGCGTGACGCTATAAAAAACCAATAAGCGTGTTTCAACATTTTGTCAAAGAAAGCAACCAATGAACTCGCAGTTCGAAGGGCGTGACTTAAGAAATATTCCCATCACGAGAAAAAAATTCTCTGATTTAAAAATAATTCACGCGCATAATATTTTTAAATACAGCAGATTGATAAATCTTTGGATTTTTTGAGTATTATCAAATCGAAATTTTACTTGAAATGTTGGCATCTTATAAAAAGAGTGCGACAAAGTCTTTTTTTCACTGCTTTTGGGTGAAAAAAAGTACTTTTTTCACTGTTTCAAAAAGTCTAGCTTTGTGCACGCGTCTGATATTGAAATTATAATGTAAAATCGGTTTTTTTTCACGCAATTATAAAATAGATATTTATGCAACTAGTGCGAAAAGTAATGCTTTTTAAAACAAGTGGATTTTATTTCACGAGCGAGGTACGAGCGAGTGAAATAAAAACACGTGTTTTAAAAAGTTTACTTTTCGCACGTGTTTCATACACTATTTTTTATAATTGCGTGAAAAAAATCAAATCTCATTGGTTCAAAAATAATTCACGTGCTAATTAGACTAAAATAGACTAAGAGATGTCAAGGAAAACAACCAATGAACTCGCAGTCCGGAGCGCGTGACACTATAAAAAACCAATAAGCGTGTTTCAACATTTTGTCAGAGAAAGCAACCAATGAACTCGCAGTTCGAAGGGCGTGACTTAAGAAATATTCCCATCGCGATAAAAAAAATTCATTGATTCAAAAATAATTCACGCGCATAATATTTTTAAATACAGCAGATCGATAAATCTTTGGATTTTATGAGTATTATCAAATCGAAATTTTACTTGAAATGTTGGCATCTTATAAAAAGAGTGCGACAAAGTCTTTTTTTCACTGCTTTTGGGTGAAAAAAAAGTACTTTTTTTCACTGTTTCAAAAAGTCTAGCTTTGTGCACGCGTCTGATATTGAAATTATAATGTAAAAGTCGGCTTTTTTTCACGCGATTATAAAAAATATATTATAGTTTAGCTTATTAACGCTTAGAACATAAACTATTTTTAAAACTATTTTGATTAAACAGTGTATTGAATTAGTATTTTAAATAGTATTAGTATATTGTATAAGTAGCATATTTGAGTTATTATGGGTCATTAAAAAATTTTAAAATTATTCCAATTCTTTTTTACATAATTATTTATGAATAAATGCTTGGAATTAAAATCTAACCCGCAACTGATGCAAAAATTGTCGTGGCGCCATCTTAAGTTGAAACAAAAAAAAAAAATTTTTGGACAAATATTTTGTGCTTAAATAAATGCATGAAATATTATTTAATAAAATTACTTAAATAAATATTTAACTTTTATGCATTTATTTATTGTTCAATTGGGAAAAAAAATGTCTCAAAGTATCATTTCATCAAAGTCTCAAGTTCATTTATCCAGAAATATATGCGAAAGTCGTCGCATGTGTATTATAAATGTTATTATCTTTTTATTATATCCGTTTGGCTATACAGTAGCTCTTTATACATTTACGAAAAATTTTATATACTTGACATAATTTTATCGAATTAAATTACAGATTTCATACATTAATGGATTTTCTTGTACATTACTGTGCACCGAATATTTTTTGGGAATCATTTGACCGAATATTTTTTTGAGTCATTTGTCATAATATATGTTTGGGTTATTTGTCCTAATATTTTTTGGGTCATTAGCCTAATATTTTTTGGGGTCATTTGTCCTAATATTTTTGGTTCATTTGTCCTAAAAAAAATTTGGGGTCAATTAACCCAATATTTTTTGTCGTACAAAGGTACGCGCGAGTCAGTAATCCAGTGCGTCAGGGATCATGACCAAGCAGTGGTAAAGGCTACACAATGTGACATCACCAAGAAACCAGATGCAATAACACAAACATGCAATGATCATCCTTGTCCTCCAAAGTAAGTAATTTTTAGCCTTTAATAATTTTTTTCTTTTTTCAATTCGATTTTTTTTAAATGAAAAAGCAGGTACGAGCATGCTGAAGATGTCCGTCTATCCGTCCGTATGGACATAATCCGTCCGTACTCTCCTTCCAATATCAGTTCTATCCATCGATCCTATCGCTCTTAAATTTCTTTCTCTAGAAAGGAGTGATTTCAGAGACCCAACAGCATCGCTACCTTAAAAATGACATAAGAATTTAACTGTTCGTCCTATAGTATAATATTACACATACCAATGGGAAGTTCTGTTTTTTTCTTGTTTTATACCAAAGTCAAAGTTTGTCTTATTGCAAGACAATCATTCGATTTCAATCATTCGAGTACAAGAACGAAGCTTTATAAACTGCTCAACGCCGCCGGATTGATAGAATTCATCATCATACCTTCTGTTTTTTCAATATTAATGGTTACATAGCGTTTTTTGGAAGGTTCCTTGCGTAATTCGAGTTTTGCCACTCATTCCATAATTCGTGCAACATTACACTTAAAATTCATGGCAACATTACGTAACTTTCTTACAGTTTACAGCTCCCTAAGGAAAACTGCAAACAGTGACTTTTACTGAAACTTCCTTTCAACGGTTTGCAACAGTTTTGCTTACTTGACGAACTTGAACACTTCCTCATTCCGTTTTATTGAACTAACTAGCAGTATGGTTCCGCCTTACTGGAAACCCGTTAACTTCGCATTGCTTCCTTTTAGAGGCATGCTTACCCTTGTGAAAATACACTCAAAATTAAATTCGTGTTGGCGCATGCGAACTTAAAAAAGCTAACACTAATAGAGGATGAAGAAGCCTTAGGGCGAGCGCTTATCTCAACCAAACTCAATCAATCAAATTAATAGAGGATGGCGGCAAGCCCCCGTTTCGGCCCGGTCCATGTATTTTCAAGCCCTGTTATGGTCTCGCAATCCCACGTGGATGACGTTTTTACGAAACTAATCATATTAATTAAAAATCACAATCAAATATGAAAAAACTAAGTCTCAGGTGCACACGTAGGTATTAAAAGGAATCTATATTAAAAATTTCGAATTTTTTAGAGCATTCTAAGTAGGTCTTTTGTGATCCACAGACATACACACAGACAGACAGACCGACAGACAGACTCTTTCTTTTATTATTATAGATTTGTGGTTTACAACAGTTTTCTCCAAGACTTGTTTTCAATAAAGTCACTTTTCAGAAGTGCTAGCTTAAAAAATGATGGTTTCTTTACTCTTCAATCCGTCGCGATATTCGAGGGCCGAGTTGGTATGACGTTTGGATTGTATTTTAAATGTTCTAGTTAAAAAGTAAAAAATATTTTACGGTGCTGTAAATATATTTACTGTCCCGTATAAGACTCCTGTAACTACTGTCTTGCTGTAGTCTTTTACTGCCTGTATTTATGAAATTAGTCATATTTAATGCAGGAAGATTCCACATTTCCTACGGCCTTTTTTTAGAATCTCAATTGCCAGTTTGAAACTTTAAATTTCGCAGAATGTTTTTGTAGGGTTAAATAATTCCGATTCTTGCAGATGGAACATTACCGACTTCAGTCCATGTTCGAAGCCATGCGGTGGTGGTGAGATGACCCGAACAGTGCAGTGCTTGCACGAAGTTCTGAGAGGAGCTGCCAACACCCTGGTGGTAGACAACAGCAACTGCCCGCAACCCGTGCCGCTAGAGAAACAATTCTGCAACGTCTTCGAGTGCCCGTCCAGGTGGAAGACCGAACCATGGTCGAAGGTGCGAATATTTTAAATTGAACTGTCATAAATGGAAAATAAAATCAATTTCCATTTTAATATGCATTTGTAATGAAATGCACGAAAGGATGAGTCAGAGAGAGTAGTTATTTTTGAAAATAGGTTACATATGCTTAATATGAGCCCCAATTGTTCATTTTAAATCTAATTTTACTTACTCTCCTAGCCAGGACATTAACTACACTACTAAAAATTTAGAGCTGTTAAAAGATTGGAACTGGTTAAAAGATTGGAAACCTGGAACTTTCTAGCTGTCACTACTATTTGAAGCTTGAATTTACAAAATTTATGGAATAACCATTTATTTGATACATCTCAAAAGCGGTTAATCGACGCTATTGTCAGCTAGGAAGTCCCAGTATTCAGGTGAATCTTGCTCCCAAATTTTTTCAACTGTGTATTAAAAGAAAATTCTCAGATTAAAAGTTTTCTTTCAACTTGTTTCTACGAATTCTTAACTAACGTAACCTATTAAAACCTAACTTCCCATTCCATCTGTCAAATCTTCTTTTACTAAATAAATAAAAATATTTTTTCCTTAAAGTGTTCCAAAAGCTGTGGAGGGGGCGAAAAAATCCGCAAGATCCGCTGCATGAAGGAGAAAGCCTTCGGTCAAGTGGTCGAACTGGCACCCTCTCAGTGCCCCAAGCACCGACCCAAGACCCAGAAGACATGCAACACGAAGCCTTGTCCCGACAGGGCCTTAGGGAATCACAAAGGGCGCCTGGACTACGTTCAAGAGAAGCCCGAGAAGACGGTCTTCCTCAAGGTGGGAGGCAGGGCCGTGGTGTTTCTCGGGGCCAATCTGAAGATCAGGTGCCCCAGCAAGAACCATGCGAATAAGACGGTCGTCTTGTGGTATAAGGACAATAAAGAGGTAGGTATACATTTTCTACTCCGTGAGGAAAAATAACGAATCGTCACTTGAGTTCCCACATGTGATATCTCACTATGCACAACGGATCAGATTTACTGTAAGGTAACCCTTGGCACGATTTTTTCGGATTTGGCGATAAATAATTGCTTAAGGCAACCTGTCTGACTTCGACTAATTATTCGAATTCTTTAACTTTGATGACGTTTTCTGGCAACCCTATCTGACCATTATTTATTAGCGCAGTATAGAGAGCGTGACGTCAAAAGTCACCAGAATACGGTCTTTTGGCGCGATTTTGGGAAGTTCTCTAATTGTTACCGTGCACTAAATCCGATCCGTTGTGCAGAGTGATATAGCGCATGTTGGAACTTACATGACGAAATACTATAATTTAGTTAACATGAAAGATTCGTCACTTTTCCTCATTCGAAAGTAATTTTGATAACTATTTTTCTCAAAATTGAGAAATTTTCAATGAAGCTTCAACGCTCAGATATTTTCCAAAGCTTTTTCTTCTGCTCATAGAACCGCTTGTCTAACAATATATCTTCTGATCATCACAAAATTTATATCAATGTGTCTTTTTTTAATAGCTGGAATCCAGTAAGAGAATGAAGATATCAATGAAAGGAGCTCTCCGCATTCGGAAAGTCAACCTTAAAGACAGCGGCAAATATACTTGTGTATCAGACCTTTCCAAAGAAGACATCTTCATTACTGTTACACCCATGACTCATATTCCTCCGAAAATTAACGAAGACAGGACCGTGGAAAGCCTGCAACCTTCAGTCACTGGTATTATATTGATTATTACTTAATGGAAATCTTGAATCTAAATATTTTATTTCATTTTAATAAATATAGAAAAAAACCCAGCAAGGGTAATCATAAGGAAAGTTTCAACACTCGTTATAGCAGCACTATAGTCAATCATCCCGCACAAAAGCTGGAATATATAGGTCCATACCATACCATACCATCAATCATTTTGACCAGCATACGGTTAGAATGATTAAAAAAAGTGACAAAACACTCCTGTCGTGGAGAATTGGAATATTTTGGCCGGAATAATTTTTTTAAAAAAGTGTGAGAGAGCAGAGTTTAGTCGAGATATAATGTGGTATACCTCGAGTGAACAAATGAGTTCTCATATTTAATCCTTTTAAACACTTCCACTTGAAATAACAAAAAAGGCGCTATATCGTGACCAGAATTTGGTCTAACTCTATCTTTATGTTGCTCCATTATTTTTCAGCAATTTTTAATCGACTAATGAGTGTTTTCCCCACATTTTGCCGTATTTTGACCAAATATTCTCAGGTTAAAAAGATGTATTAAAACTTAAATTTAATTAAAATTATCTTGTAATTTCCTTTTTCTATTTGTGTGCGCTACATATATTTTTGTTTCAGAAACAAAAAACAAAGACCGCACTTCCGAAGAGAGATTCAGTCACGAGAAGGGTCGAATACCAACAGATGACAAACCTTTCCTTACCATCGTCAAAGGAGACAGGTCGAAAATACCACAACTGCCAAAAGTAGATTATGCGAACAGCGTCGAAAACACTGTCGAGGAAAACCGACGGCAGTACCACTATAAACCAAGTATACACAGTAATCAAGACAGCCATCAGGATGTTCGTAAGTAACTGTTAGCTTGAATCTAAAAGTAAATGAGTTTAGTTGACATTATTCAATTGAGATGCAAGGCAATCCGTATCCAATTTAGGTTCTCATCTTGACGGCCACAAAAGCCTTTCTTAACGTCACGACATCCGTCCGATTCGAATTGTCGGCTTTTCTGAAGAAAAAGTATGTGATCTTTTCGCGCAAGGCCGACTATAATTGTAAGGCTCTGAACACACAAGTTTCTCTCATCTCTTTCGGAACAGGCAACTCAAACGACAGATAATGTGATGTCTCAGAGAGCTTTTCTGGCCTTATCAGTTGAGTTGGCCGAGATTGCTTGTCAATGATTACAACTTATAAAAGTATAGCACAGAAGGAGTGTTTAAGAAGAAGAATTTCCATATAGTTTTTATTGGTATGTACTATCTCTGACCTGGCGAGGACGGTTCGATTAAATTGTCCTACAAAATTACGTCTCCGACTAATTTGGTATTTAAGAGAAACTAGTATTAATAGTTTTTAAACTTAAACTTATTCCTATTTCCAGGTAAGGAAAAATCCTACTCCACAGAAGACACCATAATTGAGTTCAGCACTCTGGATAGGATTCCTCTTTATATACAAGCACAAAGCACAGAAAAACCGTCAAGCCTTCCGTCATCAACTGCTAAACCCTTGGATTCAGATGAGCTTGTGCCTCTTAGGTAGGATTCTTATATTTTGCATGTTATATTTCCTTTTCACTTGAAACTTGAACATTTAGTTTGTCGTATGATAAACAAAGTTGCATAATCGGGAATGTTCTTTTAATGAAAGAGAATATCAAACACAAAAGTCCTGACAAATAGCAAATATTTAGTTTGATGAGTTCTCGTTCGAGTGACGAATCCAAATTTAATTCCTTTTCTGTTTATAATAATAATAAACTTTTATTTCCGTCTAGAATGTCAATCTATAAATAATCTCCTTGAAATGTCCGAAGTATCTTGGTGGTGTCGCACTAACGTTAAATGCTAAGTCGATCGTATAACTTAATTTGCTTGACCCTTTTATAGATACCATGTATATCAACAGTAGGCGCATTTACATGAGCCATCCAATCCATGGAATGCCAAACCCTCCATTAGGGCAAAAAGTGGTCGAGCAGGGTTTCTAACCCAATGTGGCCGTCTGTGGCCGAATCCATGGAATGAAGCGTCAAACTTAAAAAAAACTTCCTTTTTATTGGAGAGTTATGGAATCCCCCCAATGAACCCTGCAATTCCGGTTCTGCCTAGGCGAAAATCCCCAAGAGGGAAAATTGCGGAGTTTGCCCTTCATTCCATGGATTCGATGGCTCGTGTTGCTTTATGAACAGACTCCAAAAATAACAGTATAAACAACCCTTTTTTTTCAGAGGTCAGCATGAGACAGACAAGAACCGCCAGAGATTGAAAAGCAAGACCTACGGAGGCAGCACCTCGGAGGAGAGAATGCCCAACCAAGTTCTTCCACCTCCGCCACCAAACAGATATGGAGGCGACACCTGGAGGCAGACCTACGACGGGGCACTGATAGCCAAGAACAAGCACAAGGAGATGTATGATAGGAACAATGATCTGGTGTCTGATCAGGAAGAGCTGAATGTGGGGACGCCGCACGATGGCAAAGGATTGCCAGGTGAGATTTTGACCGTATTAATCTAAGGAGGAGTAATTTTATCGAATAGAAAAAAACCCTCTAGTTTAATATGTTTCAGGGTGGTGTTGATTGTGATAATGTTCTAAATTAAACATAAATATAAAACTTTAAAAAAAACTTAAGCTAGTCCATTTATTTTTAATTTGCGATCCATTAATTTGAAGATTCCAACTGACGAGATATGACTTTTAACAATACGAATATGTATACACCTTTTAGCATATTTAACTTGCGTTGGTGAGTTTAAAAACTATACACAATTTTAGTTAACTTGCAGTCGTCATTTTAAAATAAATCTATAAATATACATCAACTGTTTATCAAGATGTATCTAATTGATTGTAGCTGCTGCTGCTAGATTCAATGAATCCCGATTTCCTGTGTGTTATTGAACCTGGCAGTAAACATCTTGCTACATATTCATTGAACCTATAATAGAAGCACAATACAACTGGAAGATAGCACCTACGATGAGATACAGCTGTGTATTATTGCCTCTAGAAGAACGATCTCACAAGTTAATTACGAATACATAAATTACTCTTGGTCTTAAAATATTTCCCCTTGTACTTTCAGGATCAGTACAATCCAGTGCGTCCAGCATACACAGCTCTTCCCACATCAAGAACCTCCTGATGCACCTACCCACCCTTGGTGTCAGCTCTCCAAGAAAAGACGACTTAGACGATTATGACGACGGCGAAGGACGTCTAGACGGCGGAGACGAACCTCTAGACGAAGAGATGCCCAGGTCCGTCTTTCCTACCATGCGAGAGATGTCTGCCGCCAACAGTGTGGTTCTTGGAAAAGGAAATGCTGATAGTCTGGTGTTTGACTGGGTTATTTCCGACTGGACAGCCTGTTCACAGTCATGCAGAAGCAATGGAGCTGGATATCAGGTTGGTCAGAGTTAGTTAACTCGGTAAAGAATTTGCACGGATTTTTTTTAACTGTATCCAGTATGTTCATAAATGATAAGAATATTTGAACTGCCTTTTATCACTAAAGTTAAAAGATTATCGGGATACTAAAAGTTTTAATTAGAGTCAAGTTCAACAGTGCGGCATCTATAAAATAATTGGAAATTTGAGTATTTTTCCATTCGACTGTTAAATCCAGTGGTCGGCAACCTTTTGTAATTTTGCTTTAATTTGCCAATCTGGAAGTGTATCCGAATTTTTTTTTTCGCAAAACTTTTTCTTAATTTTGCGAATTAATTTTAGTATAATTTATTTCGGCTGAGTATAATAATTTATTATAATTTTTTTTATTCAAGTCTTAATTTTTACGAACATTTGTACAAATGTATTTTAACTGGAATTTGTAAAACTGCAAAATGTAAAACAAAAGTTATCATTTTTCTCAACTAAGCTTTAAAGTCTAAAATCGTAAACTTAACAAGAATATTTTGACGTGCATCAGAAATAATATAAATAATAAATGCGTTTAATTACATTAAACAAAACTAATTCTACAACTTACTGAATTAACTTTGTCCTAGGTTCGTTCGGCGCAGTGCATGGTGAGCCTGAACAACGTGTCCAAGCCCGTGGACGCAACTCTGTGTGAGGACGCCGGGTTCCCGACCCCAACCACTCAGCAGAGCTGCGGACACCACGAGTGCCCGCACTGGGAGACGGCCCCTTGGTCTCAGGTTGGTAGATATTGAGCATCTGCTATGAGGTGGCCTCTTCGCTGTTGCATCTGGTGCTTGTATAGAAAGTCTCCGGGAAAACCCACCGAAAAACCTCAGGGTTTTTAAATGTCCAGTGGACAGACGAGCCAAATCAGTTTGGTCATTCCTTTCACCATCAAAACCAATTGAAGCACCCGGACAATTGCCTGTGTACCATGGGTGAGCAGGTGACAGCTTCCATGAATTGTTAACGGAGGCCTTGCTTCTTGAGCAGAGTTCAAGATAATTCGAAAGAGCCCCTTCATATTGTGGCAGGGAAGAGCCCGCTTTTGCCAGACCGTCAGCAATATCATTATATTTTAATTCTACATGGGATGGCATCCCATTTAGAATGGAGAATCGAAGATCCAGGGAGAGCCTTGAGCTTCTCCGTTATTCCAATTCCCTTTTCCTCTCTTATTCGTTTCTAATGTTTTAGATATTAGATGGCAGTTCACCTATCCGATAGGATCCAGATTTCCCCTGAGATATGTCTCTCTGTCACACATTCTAAAGCCGTATCAATAACGATCAGTTCAGAATAGAAAACGGAGCAACAATCATTATTATTACGCTTAAGAAGTACCTCCTCCTCTCCAAGTCTAATGACAGCCCCACTCCCAGTGCTATTACTTAACTACTTTTCTGCTAGTTTAATGTATCCAGACATTCTTAGAATACGAACGGACCGATAAAATGCCTAAAAATTATCTCTCATATTCTACTTTTGAAACAAAATTGTTTTTAATTTTTATAATCCATATTCAGAGCCTAAAATTGAAACAGATTAAGGAGAGACAGATTATGTTAGGGTATTCCGCAGACCATCACAGTACAGTGAGTCGGAGGAGAAACTATTTATGAGAGATGTTGAGATGCTGCTGCCTCCGACGTGAGTCTCAGGTTGTAAAAGGACTAAAATAGTCTAGTTTTCGGTTATAGGTTACTTTAATATTCAAAGAATATTTCTTAGGATACTAAGAGACCGATAAAAAGTCGAAACAATTGTCTATGATGTCATACCTGTCAAACAAAAAAAAGATTTTTTTTAAAAATCGATCTGTGGACTTTGCCACCTCATTTAACTTGCTTTGGTTGCATGAATTTGTCTAATGTACGCCCTTTAGAGTTTCGCCACGCCCGATGTGGCCAAGAATAGGTGCGGGCTGACTCAGAGGTACCTCTTGCATGCAAGCCCAATGTTCTTAAAGTAATAACTCTGTCAGCGAGTGCTAGTATTGAGCATTTGACCTGAATAACACAGAGTTAACGCAAATCGCATAAACCCTTCAAATTAAAACTCGCATTCAAAATACAGGATGTCCGTAAAGGAATGTCTGAGTATTAATGGTATATTACAAGAGTTTATTTTATGCTAAATCTAACAAATCATACATGAAATTGAAGGACAACTCTAAAATAGTTTTTCTATAAGTGCTCAATATGTGCGCCTTTAGTGATACGGCACACATCCAAGCGAAAATGCAATTCTTCCCATACTGCCTGCAGCAAGTCCGGAATAAGGGAAAGGAATACACTGCAACAGTGAAAACGATCTAGTGGTACCAGCGCATGAGCTTATCTGAAACTGTTGTAGTATTTCTTTATATGTCACCTTCAACCACAACTGTCGAACGATTACAGCTGATACTATATTACAATTTGAAACTCGGACATTCTTTTACGGACTCCCAGTATATATTTTCACCAGTATCAAGTTGTTTTTTAACCTATTTCCACTACATTTTTACCCTCTTTCACTCAGTGCCTGGAGACCCATTGCTTCACGTGGCACACTTCGCACGAGAGACGAGCTGTGTTCTGCAGGGGTCCCGACGGGGCGGACCTGCCCCATTCACAATGCGACGAGAAGACGCGACCGAGACGGAAAAGAGAATGCTACAATAGCAAATGCAGGAGCACATGGAAGGTCGGGGAGTGGTCCGAGGTACGTTATGCACAGCATGCACCAGAAGAAAAATTTAAACTTCTTATATTATCAACTGATTTTTGACTTGCAGCAACTCTTTGAGTTAATTTTTGATGCAAGTTATTGAAAAAATAATAAAACTTCTTATAGGGTAACGATAACGAGTACAGTTATTAGCACCCTCACGGTAAATTGCCCCATCAGTCATTATTGAAAATAATAAGATGTTAAAGCCCAAAATGGGTGTAACAAAGGTTTTTAAAATTCCCTCTATTAACGAATGTCATGTTAGCAACAGTGCACCAACAATTGGAAAAGCAATATGGCCGCTAAAGAAAGATGTCTCAATGTCAACGGGAAGCCAATCACTGTCTTATAGGGGCCAATCGCTGTACTTGCTACCCTATTATCAATTGATTAATGACTTGCAGCAACTGTTGGAGTTAATTTTCGATGCAAGTTATTTCAATATACTGATTCATTGAAATGAGCATTTCCTCTTAAGTTTACATATTTGGATAGCAACACAAAGAAGCGCAAAATACGGTACATGTATTTCCGATGTCAAACCGATATCGATTGGCTATTGTTATAGTGAAACAATATCAGGAGATGATCGTTTGATTTATTGGACTTAAATGTGCTCAATTGCATTTTAAATGTGGGCATTGGATTTGCAGAAAAAATTATCCTTAAACTAGTTCTTTTAACTTACCAGGCGTCAAATATGAAACCTGCCAATTGCTGCAAGTTTGCATTTAATGTTTTTTGTGTATTTGAGCACGCACAATGACTGTTTACGTTCACGCTGTCTCATTTAACCTCATAATTTTTCCGACTATCATTTTATATAATTTATTGCCAAGTACAAATTTCTAAGAAATCAACGTAAACATGTAAGATAACCGTAAACCACTAAAAAACTATTTTCATAACGTTTCTACAATTTTGATACCTAGAATAGAATTTATGTGTTTGTATAAGAAAAATATTGAGTCGATTCCAGAGAGCCTAATTAACAAACTCTTGACAAAACGATTTCAAAACTTCAGCGTATTATAAAAAAAATTATATTTGGATGTCTATTTACATAGTTTAAAATACAAGATTAATTAATTTTTTGTGGTTTGGACAACCAATTTATGGAAAAGTTTGCCGGTAGCACTTTTCACTTGCGGCTCTCTGTAGCGGACTCATTACTGTTTGTCTGCTGTTCTAAAGTAGCTAATTAAAACGTTAAAAATTCACAAACCTTCAGCGGAACCGGGAAAATGCGCGTAATCTCTTTACCAAAATTATATATTATCTAAATTCCTTTACTTTAATAAAGATTTCAATAGGTTTATTCTAAAATAGGGACCGTCAAAGTTAGACAGACAGTATCTTATAATTCGAAATATTTCATAGATAGTCATTCATAATAGTTCCATTGTTTTATCACTCTAAGTTGAAGATAAATCAATATATTTAGAAATATCAGAAAAATGTGGATCTCTACAGTCAGACTTGCGTTCTTAAGGGCATAGTGATAAAAAGGAAAAAAAGTCACAGGGTCCTAATCCTAAAGCTTACCCAGCTGAACGATAGCCAAGTCGCATGATAACCTCTTCCTGTCCTATCAAAGTTTGTGTGTCCGGATCTTGGATTTTGTGCATGATGTTCGTATTGCTGTAATGAAGTGACTATCTCATAAAAATAATACTTTTGATAAGGACTGACTTTCATATTTGAACTGAAGGAATTTGATGAATGTGTATAAAATTCGTAGTTGCCTTGGAGACAGCTGGGTCAGAACTTGCTGAGAATGAGACTGTTTAAAATCGTGTTGGGCTAGATCTTACAGAATTCAACCGTTTTGACTTGTACGTTTGTGTTGCCCTAAATAAAAAAAATGTCTCATCCTAAGAGCAGTTCTTCAAATATACACAAACCCAAAATACTACAATTGCCCTTCGAAAACAATAATTGCCCTTAAACGTTTGAATTTATATAAATCAATTGGTTCCTTTACTTAGAGTGATAACGCATATGGAATTATGGAGTCATTCATGAATGAAGAATTTTAGCGAAAGTTTTTTTTTTTTTTTGTTGTTCTTTTCCATTCCGCTGGCGCAAACCTAGCCAAAAGGAAATTTTGGTGATAAAACACAGTATACACATTTGAAGAACCACAGTATACACATTAAAAAGTTACTATTGGAAATATTCCGTTTGGCGGTACACTTGTACATTTTTGGTGATTTTATTGGTTGCGCCGGCGAAATTGAAAATTACCTTATTTTTTAATTTGAAATGTGTAATGTTAACAGCTATGACAATTTATATTTATAACTGTTTTGTATATATTTAGCCATAATGCATGATAAACTTATTATTTTTATTTATTGTCAATTCCTATTCCCTAGTTCCTATTAGTTATAGTTGTTTGTATGTTTTGCCACACATCGCTAGATGCTATCAGTATAGCATGCTTAGTTGTAAGCATGTCCATTTAGGATGCCTTTCAGAGATAGTATGTATAAATAAAGTCCTGTCGTAGGTTGCTTTTTATTGTTTTAGCTTTAGCACATTTTATGAAACGTCATTAAAATTTATAAAATTACTTTAATTATAAATTTAAAATAATGAACCACACTTTGTTTTTAAGTTGAAATAAATATTTTCTTTTACATTATTATCTAAGTAATGAACTCGAACATAGTAAAAGCTTATTAAAGTTTAAAAAACAATTAAAATACTTTTATTTTGCAACCAAATAAATACGATTGCTGCCTTTCGAGTGATATATTTTTTTAAGTAAATTGTTATATTGACTTTAGTTAAAAACTACATACTATCACGATCCAACCAAATAAATATTAAAACATATTAATAGTCTTCTTACACAAACAAGCTTAAATTTTTTTCTTAAACCAAGTTTAAAACACTGGCAAAATTAAAATAAGGTTTAAACAAAAACTAAACTTTGTCCCACAAAATGCGATACCAAAAAAAATTATTGTTTTAAAGTTCCCCAAATAAAATTCATCCATGTTTCCAACACAACTTCTAAAATTTCATGCATTACTCGGAGAGACAGAAAGAGTAATTACATGTTAAGCTGCCGCTGTTCAATTTTAAATTCTAAAAATACAGGAAAACTCTTCCTACGTCAAGAGAACAAGCAACTCCCACACCTTAATACGTACAAGGCTTTTCTTAGAGCTGTTAAATTATCCCCTTGTAATTTTCGCAACGCTTTACTAAAGCAACTGAAAGAGTTGTGATAGAACTAGGAAAATTTATCGTTTGCTGTTATCGTTCCATAATATGCAAATGATAGTTTGGTCTTTACCACACAGCTTGCAGATCCCAAGGGATTTAAATGCTCTTCTGCGTTGGCGTTATCAACTCTGTAATTGAGGCCCTCCTCCGGCCGTTGTGCTGTAATTTGGAATTATTGTTTGTTTTCGGCTTCTTCTAGGCATGAGCTTTAAGCAGGCTTTGAGATTCAATTGAGTTGTTTGATTTATGTCTTAATACTAACCCCTAATTAAAGATTCGTTTTTATTATTCTTAATTAACATTTGAAGATGTGTCAAAGAACATTTGAAAAAGTTTTCATAAGAAGCGGAGAAATCACGAGATTTTAACTCGAACAATTATATGTAGCAAATTAGAAATTTGTGAGTTGAAAAAGGAAAAGAACTTCATACAAGTAGCATATAATGTGTGGGTTTTAACGTGCATGGGTTTAAGTTTGAAGTTTATTTTACTTGAAAAAAATTCAAAAATAAAGGTACTGCCCCTAAATTGTTTATAAGGTCAATTATTCAAAGCAATATTTCGAAATGGCGTTCAAGATTAACTTATCTGAACAATTATTAAAAAATTTCTCATGGTTATGATTTTAGACTAAAATTCCAAATTTTTTTCACACACAAAAAAAAGTTGAATTTATTAAACTTACATGTAATTTAAGGTTAGTTGGAATGCAAAAATAATATAACTTATTATATTAAGTCATAAATAGATATTAAAAAATATATATATATTGTCTTTTTTTTCTAATCTAAAAACAAAACTTACTTTAAAAAAAAAAACATTTAACTCAAGATTAATTTTGAAAAAAAAATTAATCGTGTATTCCATACCCTTTAGAAATTCCGTTTTTTTTCTCTCATCATTTTGTATTGAATTTCCGGGTAAATAATTCACTTTGCAATTACTTATAGAACAAAAGTCGCTCACTTTCCCATTTTGTGATCAAACTACTAAATATAATAAAACACTGCTTTTCTAGCTTTATTATTTCACACGCAGCTGCTTCTTTCGTTTGTTTCCTTGCAATTCAATTGTACTTTTAGTTAAGTTTGGAAGCTTAATTTTTGAATCAATAGTTGCTATTTGTTTCACGATGTTTATTATTTTGCACACAAAAAATACTTATTGAAAGCAGGGTTCGTTCGAAAATTAAAATTTTGGGTGAGTTGTTTTTGATCCTTACTACAAAATATATCTTGCAAGTGTTGAGAAAAAAAGTTGAAAGTCTGTATGACTCATTAAAAAATACCACAAGAACTAAGAAAAAAATCGATATCGCTCTTTTAATTTTCTAAACGTTGAATAAATATTTACAAGTCATGATGAAATTATTTAACATCTTAAAATAATGCATTAATTTTAATTCTAAGAAAGTAGTTCAATTATGTTTTAAAAAAACTTTTTGAAACAACTAAGTAAAAGTTTGTGTAAATTAGAAGGTATTTACTTCTCACGACCACGAAACATCTTTTAGAGTATTTTACTACAAAATTATGATTGTATCACATATATGTCATAAATGATAATTAAATAATCGTAAATATATCTATCTTTTTTGGAATTGCAGCAACTATATTTTACCTTCACTGAAAATAACGTTAGTCCAGCAACACTAAAACAATTACTTCATTAAAATAATGGGATTTACAAGTAACCACCCCTTACTTTCGAGATTCAACATCATTCCATGTTCCATGACATCCTTAGCTTCAAGAATGATGTCAAAACACGTACGAACCCTGTTCTCCTCCAATGCAACAGAGCTTCCTTAATGCGCAGTACCTGCTCAATGCTCAAAACCTTATAATGCGCAGTGCTTCTTTAATGCGCAGCAAATTCTTCTTTAATGCGCAGCAAACGTTTCTTTAATGCGCAGCAAATGCTTCGATAATGCGCAGCAAATGCTTCGATAATGCGCAGCAAATGCTTCATTAATGCGCAGCAAATGCTTCATTAATGCGCAGCAAATGCTTCATCAATGCGCAGCAAATGCTTCATTAATGCGCAGCAAATGCTTCTTTAACTCTCAGCAAGCGCTTCTTCCCGCGGCATAAAGCGTTGATATATTTATCACAAAAAAGACAATCAAGCAGCATCCAGCGTTGTGTCGGCTGACGATCAAGATCGTTGTTTTCTGTTTTTAATGCGAAGGCATGCCCTTCAGTGCACGGCTCCCTGCGGACGCACGGGCGGTTTCCAGAGCCGCATCCTGCAGTGTGTGTGGTTCGGGAGCACGAGGCCTGCAGGGAATGCTTGCCGTGACCAGCAGAGGCCCATCGTGCTGCGGCCCTGCACAGGGCGACCGTGCCCCTCCAGTGAGTAAGTGATGCACCTACAGTGCACATCCATATAGCCTACCACAGTAAAAAGCCTCTTCTTAAATATTATGTAAATCAGTCAGGGTGGACGTTGAAGCCACATCAACAAGAGAAGGTTCACGAAGAAAGCAACGTATTATGATTGTTGGCGTAATTGGTTTATTGTAATTGTGAGCAACCTGTGACCGAAACTAGGTAGCTGACAGTCAATTAATTTATAAGACCATAGATATAGCCATAGGCCAAACTTCCCAAAAGTATCTTAAGTTCTTAAGGGCATCTTATAATAGATGGCGGCTAGTGAATAAAGGCGAACTGTGAAATATTTTATTTGAACAAACCACAACGTAAAGTTTTTAAACAATTTTTCTTTTGCTGTCATATTATAACATCTTTAAAAACTTCTAGTAAACTAAAAGTATTTCGCAAAATGTGAATATGATTCAGATTTTCGCATTTTTCTCTTAGATTTCGTTGGAAAACTCAAGAAACCCACTTTCTTCAGAACTGTTCGCAATTCAGGTTATGTCATTCTGAAGAAGAAGGGTCCTTAGATTTCCGACCGAAACATTTAATATTGTACTGAATAAGCTATTTGCGCCAATCAAAATTGCTTCCTTCATAAATCTTCTCATGTATCATAACAGTAAAAGATATTCTCTTGTGAAAAAGTCAAGAAAAACTGCCCTAAAATTTTAAAAAAAATTATTAAAGCTTGTTTAGGACTTATGGTTTTATTTATGTTTGATTCTAATGATGCTGACGATGGTAACAAACATTTTACCCCTCGTTTAGCTCGAGTACAACGATAATTCAAGCCCCCCCCCCCCCCCAAAAGAAAAAAAATATGCATTCTGCCTCTCCAGATTGCGCTTTCATTGAATATTGATTCAAACCCTGAGAAAAAATGAAACCTGATGAAAAAGATAATTTGTGTAGAATTGGAGTGTTTTTTGAGCAACCTCTGACAGAGACTAGGTAAACAGTAGTTACCAATTAATAGCAAAAAGATAGCGTGGCGCACAAATTGATAACGCCATTAGTTTTACAGAAACGCATAAGTTTTTTAAAAGCATCTTATTGTAGAAGGCTATATAAATAATAAAATGTGAATCAAAGAGGCAAGTGAATAAAATGAAAACTACGATAAATTTTATTTTATTGAGAAACATGATTAGTTTGTAATAACAGGTTTTTTTTCTGTGTTATAACATTTTCCAAAAGTTTTAAGAAAAGCATTAAGTATGGAATAATATGATTCAGTTATTCATAAAATAAGTTCAAAACATTAACAAAAATTGAAAACAAATATTGAGATTAAATTACGTTTATCACGTTTATCCTCTTGCCCCTTTTACTTGTTAAAAAATAGTATTAAAAAACTCTATTTCTTATAAACCTCATTTTTTCGATGAAAATTTTTTTAATTTCTTATTTATACTAATAAGTGAAGGCCTCCGCACTATACGCTTTTGTGATAACATAGGCAAATACCTCCTACATCGCAGCCGATACATGGATTATTGCCGCACGCAATATTTAGAGAAATAGGTAAGACTCAAATTTGATCCAAACTTCAATTCCGCATTGAGTCTGACTAATAAAATCAATGCATTTTCCACACTAGACGAACATTTTGACTGTGATATGGGCGAAGTGCGATCTCACATCGATTTACTTAATGAACGTCATAGAATTCGGTTAGTGAGCTTTCTCTAATAGGAAAGGTGTTGATCAGGAGGATCGTATTAATACAACTATATCACTATATTTGAGTGCAGTCAAGGCCCGAAAACCGAATAAGCGCCGGAAGCCTGCACTTACCCTTCCAAATTTCAATGGGCCTTGAATCTGATAAAGTCGATAAATTTTGCATTTCCTACTATAGTTAGATGAATGTTAATGTTTTTATTTCGTGCAAATGGAATGCATAATACGTTGATGTTGAACAAATACTAATTGGCAGTTAGTATTAAAAGAACAATAATATTGATACTAATTACGTTTTAGTTGGTGACATTGCGAGAAAGCCACAACATAAAATGCTGGCTTTCCTGTTACTGAAGTATCAATCGAATTTGAATATTAAATGTAACAAGTAATTAAACGTATTTTTATTGGCGAGATAACAGTAGGGAGCCTCGTATAACAGGTTGGCTTCCCTTGTTCTGAAGTCTGGACCGACCCTGACTTCAGTGGCCTTCTCTGAGGGTGGTGTTGGTTTGCCTATTATATCTCAGTTGACTTACAGTACCGCATCTAATATTTGTTTTCTGGTTTTGTCTTTCCAGCCGGCAACTGCACTGATCGTTCCAGTTACTGCAGCTTAGCAAAAACCTTACACTTGTGCCGCCTCAGTCGCTATCATCTCCAGTGTTGTGATTCCTGCAGTTATCGGAAACGAAGACGTTCGCACAGTGGATAAAGAGACACATAAAAGCCGAACCTCTGTGCGAATAACCAATAAGTAAGACACCCCCTACGGAGAGACATCATACTAAAATTACAAAGGACGAGTAAATTTGCAAGTTTTTCGGACCTTATTCATAGAAATGTTTTTCTGCCATCAGGAAGATCGGTGTGTCGCCGATTGAGACGGGGGTTGCTATATATGGTGTGTTTGTTACTTGGAAATGTTGTGTAAAAATTGTGGGAAATATCGTATCGTTTTGGCCCATTTTGATTTGGAGTAGTTAGAGTGTGAAAAAAAATGAATTAATTTTATACTGGAGGTTTAGATTTTAGGAGATAAGTGATTCAAATTCGCGAATTCAAAGCACAAAATCCGGTTTTGTAAAAATGAAAACAAAAATTATGTATAAATTGATGTAAAAAAAATGATTTTTCTTTTATCGTCTGTATTTTAATACTTTAAATAATTTAGGAATAAAGTATGCAAATAATGTATTTCAATGTCAAGTATTTCTCTACCTATCAACAGAAAAACAGTATGCATTATCTCAATTTTGAAGTAACGTGCGTTAATGTATGAAAAACTGCACATACTTGGAAATAAAAACATTTGTCTGAAGTTAAGCAGCTGTAAATGAACCACAACTTCAGTTCAACAAACATTAAAAAATAATTTTTAAATATTGTTATTTGTTAATAGGCTGTGTGGAGGTAAATGTTAAAACATGTTACAATGACATCTTCTGTACTTTAATCCCATAGTATTCTTTAGTATCAATTCCCCTTAATCTTTCAGAGTGCTTTAGTATTGGAGATATTTAGTTCCTTACTTACAGTTTAAGCATTTATTGAGTTTGAGCAAGTGACTTTCATCCATTTTCCGAACTACTATACAATTTTAACGGTATTTTCCTTCATAGAGCTGTGAACTGCATAACTTGATATATATATGAAAATATTTCTAGTGCAAGAAGTATGGCAACCCTCGTTTATCCATTATTCTTCAATTCTTTCAGTTTAACTATACGATGAAAGAGTTACTGGTCTATCCTAACTAATATCTATGTCAATGTCTTCTTTGGTATTGTTACATATAATTACTATTACAAGTGTTACATAACTACAACACAGTGTGTCTCTGCCAAAGAATCACTCCGTTTATTTTAGCTGTCCTCTTCTCTCCATTCTATGATTTGAATAGTTCAACGCGTGAAATGCTTTTCTTTATTTGTTCTCGAAGGAATAGAGCGACAGAATTCTTAAGAGAGTAGTAGAGACGATCATTATGGTACTGCCAAAATTTATTTGTACGTACCCCAATACAAAAAAAGTTTATTGGCAAGTTTAACCCTCTAATGCACGAATTTTTATTTTTATCCCAAAAAATATATATATGTATCTTTAATACTCACACATTATGGGAAAAATACTAAAAAAAATTTAACTGCATTAGAATTTAAATAATATCAATTTTTTTAAAATTTTCCATCTGATAAAAACCAACTACAAAATTCCAATTTTGATAATAATGGCTAGAAAACACTGAAAATATTTCAAAATAACCCTTTTTAACTTTGATTAATTTTTCAAAACAATTTATTAGTATTTAGTACTAATATTATTATTCTTTGAATACTGCCAAAAACGTAATTTCATAAAAGTTAATAACCTCACTCTTTAATTTTGAATACACTTTTACTACTGTCATCTATGAGGATTATTAGTAACTAAAACTTTAAAATGAAATGTAATAGATGAAAAAAACACAGATTTATCTTGGAGGAGCTCTAATTTAATAGAATAAAGTGGATTATGTTACTTGTTACCAAACGGTAACAGTATGCATTAGAGGGTTAATGAAAATATAACAGCATTTTTTATGTTCATTTTATAAGGATATTTTAATGCCTTTACGAAATTCATTCTTGGAAAAATACCAATATTATATAATTGGATATTTTTGTAATTGAATGGCTAAGTTCGAATTAAAATTCAAATAAGATAATTGAATTTTTATAATTTTTCAATTCAGTTACACAGCGAAAAAAAAACTATTAAAATTTTCATACACACGTCATGAACTTTCATTGGTTTGTTTTGGAAGAATTAAAATCGCAATTAAGTGCCGCGAGGGCTACTGGCGACGACGATTACATTGGAGAATTCTATATTCAATATTTTAGCTAGTTATGAAACTCCTGCGTGGGTAAAATATCAATTCCAAGATATCTAATTGCATGGTTATTTGTTGCAATGTCTTACTTCAAATATATCAGATTGCATGCAAATCAAGATATCCCATCATAACAACATTGCTATATTGATTGTCATTCTATTACTCTGTAAGAATTCTGTTTGCATAACTCTAGTTTTAGCTGATCGCCATTGGTTGCACAAGAACAAAGATTTTCTTGTTTGTATTGAATATATTCTATTGAGAGAAGGATGATAATGCGAATTTGTCAGCTTGTAACTAACTTAACCCACAAATACATGACTTTATAATTTCAAAGTCTCGGTGTTGTCGTTGTCGCGTGCCTCCAAGCCGTAGCCTGGAAGGCAAGAAGGCGGCAGTAGCATCTGTTGACACAAGGCTTTGAGTACCCATAAGAGGGTGGATGTCTGACTTTTACTCTGAGATGCAACTCTCTATGAGTTGGTAGGTTTCATAACGTGATTTGTGTGGCTAACTTATTAAAAACTAAGACAACGTTAATTATTTCTTAATATCTGATATTTCTTGGCATTACACTAACTGAAATCGTGATTATATATACATCCAAATGTCCTATGCTGATTCATTTAAATACTCTATTTCTATAAAACATTACAGTCATGGAATTTATTTCAAATTTCGATTACAAATCTTAAATAATGGTAAATCATATTAACCAGTCCAGAGATATTCGTTTAAAGACTGCGGTTTCTTTCGCGGCGTTATCGTAGCTTCGTTCACGGACAAACCATTGTTTAGTAAATATCACTATAAAATAAGAATTACTTTATCTGAACAAGTAGGTTTGTAACAGAAACTGTCACTTAGTACAATTTCCACACAAAAAAATGAAATCACTCCAAACTGATTTATATAACAAAAATAACTTTCAGCGGCTCAGTGGTAGAGATGTTAAACGTGTCCGCCTCGTAAACTCAAGATCGCGGGTTCGGGTTGTGACGAATTACGAAGTATATTCAGTACATTTGGTAGCGTTTTGAATAATTTATTAGTTTTAACTTTACATATATTTACAGGAGAGGAGAATTTAGAATATCATCTGACATTTTCTTTCTTTTTTTTTCCACCACGTTGCCACCCATCAAATTAAAACATTTTCAGAGTCGCGTTCTTTAAAGTTGTTTTACGTGTTTTTTATTTCTTTATTTGAATCCTATAGGGTTCCGGCTGAGTCGTCGGTTTTTTCTGGATGGGAAAATCGTGGGGACGCATGTTGTATGATTATGCATCATGTAAAAAATCCCTGAAGGGCTCATTTGGCTGGTTCTCTCGGTAAACTTTAACATCCACAGAGAGCTCAGATTCTCTGTTATCTGTGCGTCAAAATTGGTAGCGAGAGTCGCCTAGAAAGTGCTCCAAAAATGGCTCTCAGTTCTGTGGAATATGCCGAGTCTGCAAATGCTTGACCGCCAAAGTTGCCACCCCGTCAGAGAAAAAAGCTTTCCTTTATATTTTTATGATGATGATTAGGTATTGTAATGCACAAACGATGACGTTAGCTTAACAGAGTATATTTGTAACTTTTTAAGTGTGAACTTGTTAAGTTGAAGCGTGATTATAAGAGATAAGAAAAACTAAATAAAAAGCATTACTTCAATGTGCAACCAATGGCTAATCACAACAAAGATGAATTATGGACGACTACAACTAGAGCTTGAAACGCATCTCCCATAAAAAAACATTAACACACAAAAAATTTCCTTTTAAGCTCTAATTGTACAAAAGTATGAATGCAAAGCTATTTGTGGATTTCTGTTTCTTTTCAAATGTGAGCTTATAGTTATATCGACATACCTCACCACGTGTATTTGAAACATAATATCTAGCATTCCATGTGTTGTTTCATAAAATGTGTATGAGTTGTGTAAACATTCCATTAGTTATTGTGACTTCTTTCATATTCCTTCTATTCATATATAAAAGAAAACTCATGTATAATCTAAACACTCAAGATGTGAATTAAAAACTATCGTTTAAAACTGTGTCTTAAGACTCATTGATTTTCGTTATATAACGTTTACTTTGAATTTAAGAGCTTAGTGGAAGAACTTGCTAAGTGACAAAAAGAGTGAAAATGAGAAAATAAGCTTTAAAGTTTATAATTCGCACTTAGATACATTGAAAAAGGTTTTTGACAAAGGTGGAATATGTGCTTAACTTAAAGTTTATGAAGTGGGGCAATCTTGATATCGATAAAGTAGAGACTAACCTGTTCATTGACACAAAAATCTAAATTTTTTCGAAAATGTTACCTTAGCACATTCTTCCACTAAGCTCTTCAATTATCATGCAATTGTCCTAATCCCGGATGGCCGAGTGGTAAGCATCGCAGGCCAGCAGTCTGCGTGCTGTAACGGGCGCGAGTTCGATTCCCGCCTTCGCCCTGGGTGTATTTCCTCTCTTTGTGACAGTAAAAACTCTTTCTGTGTCTGTCTTACTTGACGAAGACTTATAAGCGGCTCACTGAGCAAGCACACAAGTCGGAATATTTATGTAAAATACCCATACCCAATTGTCCTAATCTATAAGATACATTTATTTTAAGAATATCACTAGATATGTTTTAAAAAAAAAACAAGTTATTTTTGACTCGGAACATTCTTGTACTACAAAAAGATAACTGCGCAATAAACTACAAAACTCTTCTAAAAAAAATTAAAATAAATATTTTCAGGTGCAATGTCTTTTGTTCTAAATTTATTTCCTTAACACAGGTTTTTAAAAAAAAAACTACTTTCGTAATGTCAAAATCTTCTTAGTGACTATGATGACCTGCCTCGTAAGCCCAAGATCGGGGGTTCTAGCTCCAAGATCGGGGGATGCGGATGGCGCCATACAAAAATGGCTCTCAGTTAAAAGGGATAAGTCGTTCTGCAAAACGGCTGGATCCACACACAAATTGCAGTTACCTTTAGAAAAAAATATATTGACACAACCTATCTGCATTTTCTAAAACATGAATTTGAAATATAAATTATATATTCACTAGATGTGCCTATTCAGGTGTTGGCTCGTCATCTGACTGTGGTTCTAAAATACGACGCCCGTCGCCAATAGCCCTCGTGTAGCTCCAGTGCGACGATAATTCAAACTAAAAAACTAGATGACAATATTTCGAGGTAACTTTAATTTATTAGTTAAAAAAACAACTAACTTTAAGAATCGTAACAATTTCATATTAAGACATTGAGACACTTGATTGTACGCAGTTCAATTATGTAATTGAATAAAATCTAAATATTAAGTTACATTAAATTCGAGATTTTCTTAGAATCAAAGACAAGACAAATATAACATATCATTATTAGATAAGTTAATTTGTGACAGTATATTACAAGTTTATTTTTTTTATAAAATGAATATTCAAATATGAATTCGCATATATTTTTTAAAAACATTATTACCAAGTGACATAACATTACTTTATTTTAACAATTAGGTTTATAACAGAAGCTGTCACTTATAACACTGGGTTTTCATACGTCTAGCGGCCGCTGAACGTAACGCTGGAAGCGCTTTGACCTCTAGCGATTCGACCTTTGGTTGGCGAGAATTTGGCGAGTGAGATTGTAGCTCGGCGATTTTAGTCATTGTTTAAAATCAACTAGATTATGGATGACGAAATTTTGATTGCTGCTTGTGTTTTACATTTAGAGAGCTTAGATAATTATCTAGAGGTAATTAGAAAAAAATATAAAAAACGTCGTCGAAGGTGGTGGATGATAGCGTGTCATCGCAACCGAACAATGTAAGTAGAAAATATTAATATTTTTTCATAGTATATTTTTCATGAAATGATATCTTTCATTACAAAGCAATATTAACCTTGTTTGGCATTTTATTTTAAGCACGATGTCGGATGTCTTGCAAAAAAAAGTTTTTTTCAGTAAAAACATTTTTCCATTAAAGAATGTTATATACAAAAACTGTGCATTCATAGCATACAAAAATGAGCATTTTTATGGCTTTTAACTTCCAATTTAGTTAAATTGATACTTAGGAAATACCAAACGATATATATATTTTCAAATTTACTGTAAAGCATACTTTGAAATTTATATACTTGGTTGGTAAATATGTTTATATAAAGAATTAATCTGTAGGAATTTGCTCGGTGAAGAGCTGCTAAGTAACGGGAGTCTAAAATAGAAATTTTCGATCATCTACGAATGTTTTCTATTTGTGTTTTGACGATTAATAGGTTAGGTTAGGTTTAAGTTATCGTCGTACTAGAGCTACACGAGGGCTATTGGTGACGGGCGTCGTATTTTAGAGCCACAGTCAAGTGACGAGCCGTCACCTGATAGAATAGATACATAGAAAGCATTTTATCATCAACATATTTTACAGTGTCAAATTTTGAATTTCATTCATTTATGTGATTGAATTTTATTTTATCAAAATATTGAATGCGTCCTGCTTTAAGTAAAAAAAATTAATAAGAAAAACTCAATACAATTCAATTCGATGTTTTACATACTTTTTCGAAGAATCACTTAAAAAAGAGATAACACGCCAATATGTTTGCTATTTTCCTTATGGCAACCTTTCCTTTGATCTTGACCAAAAAACCGACAAAAGTTGGGTTGGTGGCCTTGAGATCCAACTTCAGTGAGCTTTCGAATAAATACGCATAAAGCGGTTACCTTGAGATTCTCAAGGTAACCGCTCGAGCAAGTTGCTAGACGTATATAACGCCGGTATAACAGTTTACACGCAAAATTAATGCGTCTAAATTACATTCACAACATTAAAATCTGAATCTACTGTACCGCGATTTAAATATAAAAAGTTTTTTCAAAAATATTCATCATCTTGACAATCCTGTTATATATATCGTCGGCTTCGAACAGAATTCCTTTCCGGACACATTAAGTTTCTTTTGGTTACGAACTATACCTATATTAATGGTTGCTATGTTAAGTTTTATTATAATTCAAGTTAGCCACTGACAATGTAAAATAAAGCCAAAAACAAATATTATTTTGTGGAGTGACAAAAAAAAACCAACAAAAGACTACCCCTGAACTTTAATGTGAAAAATACTTTTTGACAACTTTGTATCAAGTCTTGGTTATCTTGCAAAGAAGGTTACGTGCTTGAAAGGGATACGGATTTTTTATTATTATTTAATGCTATAAGAAAGGCTTTGGCGCAGACTAAAATATCGCCTATTTTGTAGCAGATATTAGAAGCTTATCATATTTGGCGCACTTTGGCGCAAATTGTGCAAGTGTGGCATCCCTGCCTAAGTTTTTTTCCCCCTCAATTTAAGTTATTTAGCTAAGCTTAAACAAAGAAAATGTTTCCTTCTTCTTTACAACAATGCTTAACAATAAATTTTCTGTGAATGAATAATGAACTTTGATTTTAATTATTGTATTAGAATTTTTTTAAACAATAGTTTTTTATTATCAAACTACATTCAAGTATTGTTAGACTCGGTTCATCTCCATTTTGAATAAATGAAGAGGTTTATTTTTAAGCTCCAGGATAATCCTGAATTTTGTCATCGGAACCTGCCAAATTAACCACTATTCGGAACCACGAAGACTGCAGAATTAATTGATTGAGGTAAGTTTTCAAAAATGTGAATTAAAATTGTATGTCTTATTTTTTGAATGCAAGTGTTTTAGTCTATTTTAATGCTGATTTAATATTTTCCGAACATCGAAAACGCGTTACTTAGAAACAATAGATCGATAAAACTCTTCTTTTTCTAATTGAAGTAAGAAAATGACAAGATCATTTTATTTATGGACTTAATTTTTTATGAATAAAAATAGAGAGATTATGAAAAGTTCAAAACCTAACTATTTATTGACTATTTTTAAACATATACTTTCAGCATACTTTCGTTGTTTTTTGAATGCTTGAAAGCACAAATTGGACTTTAACAAAATGTTTTGGGTCGCAATTGCACCAGCAAACCCAGGGCAGCTCTAGAATACAAGCGTGATATTAAAATTTGTCGCCAAATAGCGCCAGAGTAACTGACTGAATTCAATTACTGATATTATTAAACCATGGGGCAATTTTTTTTTAAAGCAAATTGCAAACACACATGTTAGAACGCATCGACTATTAAATAAGGTTAGGTTGAATTATCGTCGCGAAATGGATTTAACATTTATTTTAAACATTTATTTCTAAATATTTTTCAAACATTGATTTTTTGTTAGACTTTTTTTATATTTAATTAGTAACGTGAAAACTAAGATAGTGGATGGTCAGCTTAAACTTTATTTTTGTTATTTGAATGTGTTCCTCACTTAAAATGAAAAATAAATATATTTTTCCTTAAAAAACACATCCATAATAATCAAATAGAACCAGTATTCTGCTATATAATTGCCTTCAAGATGTATAGTCTAAACTAAAAGCTAAAGGAAAATGTCGCGTGAGAAATGGAAACAAGATAACTTTTCTTGAAATAAGTCATTGAAATGAATTTCTTTTATTTAAAAGTATTATTCTTAATTTAATGCAAAAAAACATCATTTGCCGAAGGATTTATAAGTGTTTTTTTAACTAGATTATCGTTTTCTATAAAACAAAATATTCACCGTCTTGAAAATCCTGTTATATATATTGTCGGCTTCGAACAGGATTCTTTGCCAGATATACAAAGTTTCTTTTGGTTACGAACTTTACCTATATTAATGGTTACTATTTGAAAGTTTTATTATGATTCAAATTAGCCACTGACAATGTAAAATAAAGCCAAAAACAAATATTGTTTTGTAGAGTGAAAAAAAACAGAAGACTACCCCTGTACTTAAATGTGAAAAATACTTTTTGACTGCTTTCTATCAAATCTTGCAAAGTAAAGAAGGTTACGTGTTTGAAAGGGATAAAGATTTTTTAATTATTATTTTATGCTAGAAGAAATGCTTTGACTCAGACTGGCGCAAATGTTTAAAATATCGCCTATTTCAAAGCAGATATTAGCAGCTTATCATATTTGGCGCACTTTGGCGCAGGTGCGGCACCCTTGCTTAATATAAAACGTGTTTTTTTTATTTAAGTTATTTAGTTAGGCTTAAACATAGAAAATATTAACCGCTTCTTCACAACAATGCTTAACAATATATTGGCCATGAATTAACAATGAGTTTTGATTTTAATTATTTTCTTAGAATTTTTTTTGAACAATAGTTTTATCAAACTATATTCAAGTATTGTTGGACTCAGTTCATCTCCATTTTGATAAATTGAAGCTGTTTATTTTTTAAGATCCAGGAAATCCTGAATTTTGTCATCGAAACCTGCGAAACTAACCACAATTTGGAACCACAAAGACTACAGAACTAATTTATTGAGGTAAATATTCAAAAATGATAATTGAAATTTTCAGTCTCATTTCTGGATGCATGAGTTTTATTCTATTTTTAATGCTCATTTAATACTTTCCGAACATCAAAAACGCGTTACTTAGAAACAATAGATCGATAAAACTCTTCTTTTTTCTAATTGAGTAAGAAAATAATAAGATTATTTTATTTATGGGCTTAATTTTTTATGAATAAAAATAGTTAGATTTTGAAAAGTTCAAAACCTATTTATTAACTATTTTTATACATATACTTTCAGCATACTTTTATTGTACCTTGAATGCTTGAAAGCAAAAATTGGATTTTTACAAAATGTTTTGGGTCGCAATTGCACTGGAAAACCCAGGGCATCTCTAGAATACAAGCGTGAAATTAAAATGTGTCGCCAAACAGCAAAACATTTCATAGCGAAAACATTTTAACCCTTTCAGTCCCAAAAATTTACTACACTACAGAAACATGTGATATTCACAAAATAAGCTTATTTTAGGTCCAAAATAAGAGTTCCATAAGAAAAAATATCATTTTAATTTTTGGTTTTTTATGGTTTTTGAAATATTGCCAAAAAAATTTTACTGTGAAAAACAACAAAATAAATACATATATATATTACCTAAAAACACTTCGAATTATACATTTTAAGGTATCTGACAATATTATTAAAAAAAATTTAGTAATTATTTTAACCGAGATAGTTTAAACTGTGTTTTAAATATGTGGAACTGAAGTGAACTTTTCAAAAATCAGGTGAAACGCTTGTTAGCTATTTTCTAAATAAAAAAAAAGTAGTTCTGACTTCTATTGAGATTAATGTAAAATATTGCCTAATAATAGAACAAAGTGTGAAGAATCGAATGATGTGTGTTTGGATGTCATAACGGACATAAACATTTGGGCAAAAAATATTGAAAGTGATGATTCCAAATGGCATAAGTGGGACTGAGAGGGTTAAGCAATTTTAATGTTCCAATTATAGCGGCTAGAGCGCCAAGGTAAAGCTGTTCTAAAATGTTTATAGATATAAAAAAAATCATTGCACCAGGGAAACTAATTTTAAATTTCCTAAATGCATTGATATTATTAAACCATGGGCCAAAATGTTTTTGGGTTTAAAAACAAATTGCAAACACATATGAAGATCTTAGTAGACGAAAGTGCTGAGTAACAAAAAGGTGAAAACGAGAAAATAAGCTTTCAAGTTTTCCGTTTGCACTAGAAAACCGTACTTGCAAACTGTAAAAATTAAGATTTTTTTTATAGTTAAAGAAGTTAGTAATATGTTTTGTTCATTGACACAAATTTAATTTTTTTCAAAAATGTCACTTAGCACGTTCTTTAACTAAGCTCTTCATATGATAGGAAGCATCGACCATTATATAAGGTTACGTTGAATTATCGTAGCATTGAAGCAAGAATTATTGGTGATGGGAGTCATAATTTAGAACCAATGTTAAGTATATCAGAAAAAAAGAAAGGCGATGCATTTTTTAATATTTCAAACGTATCAAATACTTACCATTGTAATTTATAGACTGATAATGAAAAATTGGATTTGTTGGGATGCTTCAAATTTGTACTACAGCCTACGCGTGGAGCATTGGCGACGGGCTACAGAATTCGGAACCGCAGCCTAATGATAAGGTAAACATCTGAACTGGCATTGAACGCATCGTTAGAGCAAGGTCGTACGCAACATAAGGAGTTTATGGCCACGACAGACTAATCCCATGCACACGAAATTATTTATTGGCAAGATTGTCCAGCAAACTATGTCTTTAGAATGGTTAAGGAGAGAACAGAATCAAGAAAGATATCCTCAGTTTCATGAAGCCTCCATCAATCGTGCCACGCTAACAAAACAGAAGAATTTGTTAAGAACAAGATAAAGATGCAAGAAAAGAAGCGATGTATGTTGCAGTCGTGGCAGAAAGTGGTAGGGTAGCCACAAGATACATCGCTTCTTAGCCCCAACAAGGGGCGAAGATCAAGACAAAGATGCAAGAAAAGAAGCGATGTATGTTGCAGTCGTGGCAGAAAGTGGTAGGGTGGCCACAAGATACATCGCTTCTAAGCCCCAACAAGGGGCGAAGATCAAGACAAAGATGCAAGAAAAGAAGCGATGTATGTGGCAGTCGTGGCAGAAAGTGGTAGGGTGGCCACAAGATACATCGCTTCTCAGTCCCAACACCCAACAAGGTGCGAAGATCAAGACAAAGATGCAAGAAAAGAAGCGATGTATGTTGCAGTCGCGGCAGAAAGTGGTAGGGTGGCCACAAGATACATCGCTTCTCAGCCCCAACAAGGGGCGAAGATCAAGACAAAGATGCAAGAAAAGAAGCGATGTATGTTGCAGTCGTGGCAGAAAGTGGTAGGGTGGCCACAAGATACATCGCTTCTAAGCCCCAACAAAGGGGCGAAGATCAACTTAAAGATGCAAGAAAAGAAGCGATGTATATTGCAGTCGTGGCAGAAAGTGGTAGGGTGGCCACAAGATACATCGCTTCTCAGCCCCAACAAGGGGAGAAGATCAAGACAGATATGCAAGAAAAGAAGCGATGTATGTTACAGTCGTGGCAGAAAGTGGTAGGGTGGCCACAAGATACATCGCTTCTCAGCCCCAACAAGGGGCGAAGATCAAGACAAAGATGCAAGAAAAGAAGCGATGTATGTTGCAGTCGTGGCAGAAAGTGGTAGGGTGGCCACAAGATACATCGCTTCTCAGCCCCAACAAGGGGCGAAGATCAAGACAAAGATGCAAGAAAAGAAGCGATGTATGTTGCAGTCGTGGCAGAAAGTGGTACGGTGGCCACAAGATACATCGCTTCTCAGTCCCAACACCCAACAAGGTGCGAAGATCAAGACAAAGATGCAAGAAAAGAAGCGATGTATGTTGCAGTCGCGGCAGAAAGTGGTAGGGTGGCCACAAGATACATCGCTTCTCAGCCCCAACAAGGGGCGAAGATCAAGACAAAGATGCAAGAAAAGAAGCGATGTATGTTGCAGTCGTGGCAGAAAGTGGTAGGGTGGCCACAAGATACATCGCTTCTAAGCCCCATCAAGGGGCGAAGATCAACTTAAAGATGCAAGAAAAGAAGCGATGTATATTGCAGTCGTGGCAGAAAGTGGTAGTGTGGCCACAAGATACATCGCTTCTCAGCCCCAACAAGGAGCGAAGATCAAGACAAAGATGCAAGAAAGGAAGCAATATATGTTACAGTCGTGGCAGAAAGTGGTAGGGTGGCCACAAGATACATCGCTTCTGAGTCCCAACAAGTGGCGAAGATCAAGACAAAGATGCAAGAAAAGAAGCTATGTATGTTGCAGTCGTGGCATAAAGTTGTAGTGTGGCTACAAGATACATCGCTTCTTAGCCCCAACAAGGGGCGAAGATCAAGACAAAGATGCAAGAAAAGAAGCGATGTATTTTGCAGTCGTGGCAGAAAGTGGTAGGGTGGCCACAAGATACATCGCTACTAAGCCCCAACAAGGGGCGAAGATCAAGACAAAGATGCAAGAAAAGAAGCGATGTATGTTGCAGTCGTGGCAGAAAGTTGTAGGGTGGCCACAAGATACATCGCTTCTTAGCCCTAACAAGGGGCGAAGATAAAGACAAAGTTGCAAGAAAAGAAGCGATGTATGTTGCAGTCGTGGCAGAAAGTGGTAGGGTGGCCACAAGATACATCGCTTCTTAGCCCCAACAAGGGGCGAAGATAAAGACAAAGTTGCAAGAAAAATAGCGATGTATGTTGCAGTTGTGGCAGAAAGTGGTAGGGTGGCCACAAGATACATCGCTTCTCAGCCCCAACAAGGGGCGAAGATCAAGACAAAGATGCAAGAAAAGAAGCGATGTATGTTGCAGTCGTGGCAGAAAGTGGTAGGGTGGCCACAAGATACATCGCTTCTCAGTCCCAACACCCAACAAGGTGCGAAGATCAAGACAAAGATGCAAGAAAAGAAGCGATGTATGTTGCAGTCGCGGCAGAAAGTGGTAGGGTGGCCACAAGATACATCGCTTCTCAGCCCCAACAAGGGGCGAAGATCAAGACAAAGATGCAAGAAAAGAAGCGATGTATTTTGCAGTCGTGGCAGAAAGTGGTAGGGTGGCCACAAGATACATCGCTTCTAAGCCCCAACAAGGGGTGAAGATCAAGACGAAGATGCAAGAAAAGAAGCGATGTATTTTGCAGTCGTGGCAGAAAGTGGTAGGGTGGCCACAAGATACATCGCTTCTAAGCGCCAACAAGGGGCGAAGATCAACTTAAAGAAGCAACAAAAGAAGCGATGTATGTTGCAGTCGTGGCAGAAAGTGGTAGGGTGGCCACAAGATACATCGCTTCTTAGCCCCAACAAGTGGCGAAGATCAAGACAAAGATGCAAGAAAAGAAGCGATGTATGTTGCAGTCGTGGCAGAAAGTGGTAGGGTGGCCACAAGATACATCGCTTCTTTGCCCCAACAAGGGGCGAAGATCAAGACAAAGATGCAAGAAAAGAAGCGATGTATGTTGCAGTCGTGGCAGAAAGTGGTAGGGTGGCTACAAGATACATCGCTTCTCAGCCCCAACAAGGGGCGAAGATAAAGACAAAGTTGCAAGAAAAATAGCGATGTATGTTACAGTTCTGGCAGAAAGTGGTAGGGTGGCCACAAGATACATCGCTTCTAAGCCCAAACAAGGGGCGAAGATCAAATTAAACATGCAAGAAAAGAAGCGATTATGTTGCAGTCGTGGCAGAAAGTGGTAGGTTGGCCACAAGATACATCGCTTCTAAGCCCCAACAAGGGGCGAAAATCAAGACAAAGATGCAAGAAAAGAAGCGATGTATTTTGCAGTCGTGGCAGAAAGTGGTAGGGTGGCCACAAGATACATCGCTTCTAAGCCCCAACAAGGGGCGAAGATCAAGACAAAGATGCAAGAAAAGAAGCGATGTATGTTGCAGTCGTGGCAGAAAGTGGTAGGGTGGCCACAATATACATCGCTTCTCAGCCCCAAGAAGGGGCGAAGATCAAGACAAAGATGCAAGAAAAGAAGCAAGAAAAGAAGCGATGTATGTTGCAGTCGTGGCAGAAAGTGGTAGGGTGGCCACAAGATACATCGCTTCACAGCCCCAACAAGGGGCGAAGATCAAGACAAAGATGCAAGAAAAGAAGCGATGTATGTGGCAGTCGTGGCAGAAAGTGGTAGGGTGGCCACAAGATACATCGCTTCTCAGTCCCAACACCCAACAAGGTGCGAAGATCAAGACAAAGATGCAAGAAAAGAAGCAAGAAAAGAAGCGATGTATGTTACAGTCGTGGCAGAAAGTGGTAGGGTGGCCACAAGATACATCGCTTCTCAGCCCCAACAAGGTGCGAAGATCAAGACAAAGATGCAAGAAAAGAAGCGATGTATGTTGCAGTCGTGGCAGAAAGTGGTAGGGTGGCCACAAGATACATCGCTTCTCAGCCCCAACAAGGGGCGAAGATCAAGACAAAGATGCAAGAAAAGAAGCGATGTATGTTGCAGTCGTGGCAGAAAGTGGTACGGTGGCCACAAGATACATCGCTTCTCAGTCCCAACACCCAACAAGGTGCGAAGATCAAGACAAAGATGCAAGAAAAGAAGCGATGTATGTTGCAGTCGCGGCAGAAAGTGGTAGGGTGGCCACAAGATACATCGCTTCTAAGCCCCAACAAGGGGTGAAGATCAAGACGAAGATGCAAGAAAAGAAGCGATGTATTTTGCAGTCGTGGCAGAAAGTGGTAGGGTGGCCACAAGATACATCGCTTCTAAGCGCCAACAAGGGGCGAAGATCAACTTAAAGAAGCAACAAAAGAAGCGATGTATGTTGCAGTCGTGGCAGAAAGTGGTAGGGTGGCCACAAGATACATCGCTTCTTAGCCCCAACAAGTGGCGAAGATCAAGACAAAGATGCAAGAAAAGAAGCGATGTATGTTGCAGTCGTGGCAGAAAGTGGTAGGGTGGCCACAAGATACATCGCTTCTTTGCCCCAACAAGGGGCGAAGATCAAGACAAAGATGCAAGAAAAGAAGCGATGTATGTTGCAGTCGTGGCAGAAAGTGGTAGGGTGGCCACAAGATACATCGCTTCTCAGCCCCAACAAGGGGCGAAGATAAAGACAAAGTTGCAAGAAAAATAGCGATGTATGTTACAGTTCTGGCAGAAAGTGGTAGGGTGGCCACAAGATACATCGCTTCTAAGCCCAAACAAGGGGCGAAGATCAAATTAAACATGCAAGAAAAGAAGCGATTATGTTGCAGTCGTGGCAGAAAGTGGTAGGTTGGCCACAAGATACATCGCTTCTAAGCCCCAACAAGGGGCGAAAATCAAGACAAAGATGCAAGAAAAGAAGCGATGTATTTTGCAGTCGTGGCAGAAAGTGGTAGGGTGGCCACAAGATACATCGCTTCTAAGCCCCAACAAGGGGCGAAGATCAAGACAAAGATGCAAGAAAAGAAGCGATGTATGTTGCAGTCGTGGCAGAAAGTGGTAGGGTGGCCACAATATACATCGCTTCTCAGCCCCAAGAAGGGGCGAAGATCAAGACAAAGATGCAAGAAAAGAAGCAAGAAAAAAAGCGATGTATGTTGCAGTCGTGGCAGAAAGTGGTAGGGTGGCCACAAGATACATCGCTTCACAGCCCCAACAAGGGGCGAAGATCAAGACAAAGATGCAAGAAAATAAGTGATGTTGCAGTCGTGGCAGAAAGTGGTAGGGTGGCCAAGAAAACACAAATTGTTCATTTTATAAATTGTTAATTGAATTTACTGCAATAACTTGTTACAGTAAATAATCATTACATTCTTTAAAATAGTGGTTTCACATATTAATTACTAATTTTACAAAGCTCTAATGCTGTGATCTTATGTCACCTATTACAGATTTAAATTTTTAAAATAATACCTATAAAAAAATTTAAGTATGGATTGGAATAAAATGATTACAATATATATATTTTTTAGTGAGATTTCAGTAAAAACTGGGTCATATACTTTATACAATTAGAGCAAGGTACAAGAATGTTACACTAGTTTTTGGTCTTGGATTTTTAATCTAAAAAAAAAACAAGTAGCAGATTTGTAACAGAAACTGTCAGATAGAACTGCTTAAACACAAAATTAATGGACCAAAAAAAAGTGCTTAACACAGTATGCATTTTCAAAGTTATTTGCTTTACAAAATAATTGCTTGTGTACACACATAGTAAGTAAGAACACTCATAGGAAAAACTAGGTTAAGTTTTTCCTTAATTTCCTGTATGATTTGTTATATTTAGTATAAAATAAACTACTGTAAATATCATTAAAACTCGGACATTTTTTTACGCACGCGGACACCCTGTATTTCTATATTCTTTTAATATTTTGGTTGCAGTTTATTTCTATATTTATTTTAATATTTCAGTTGCATTTCCAGTTTATGTGAACAAAAATGCATGCATTTTGTTTTGAACTTTTTATTTATACAAAAAAAATTAGACAAGTAAGAGCTAACATATTTATTCTAGAAATATCTTTACAAAATATCACATAATTAATATTTGTAAATAGTGTCTATATTTTTTACATCTTTAAGTTGACAAACACAACATAAATTTTATTACATAGTGATATTACTGTGTTAAAAAAATAATCCCTGTTTTATGGGAAAATGTTGGGATTAAATATAAATACAAGTCAAATTATATTTTATTGACTTGGAACAAATAAAACTATTACGCCTATAAATTTATTATGCTTATCGATGATACCAGCTGGAGCAAGTTAATTTGCAGATGACTTTAAATAAAAATGATAAGTATAGTGGACTCTTCTGAACAAAGTGAGCAATTACCTAATTATCTTACAAAAATTACTGGATGGGCATACAAGGTGGGGCACAAGTCAGTCAACAAATGACAAAGCTTGCATTTGGGTAAGAACAATGCTAAAAATTCGTATGTTTTGCATGGAGAAATTATCCCAAGATAGAGATATAGGAGTTTTGGCTGGAAAGATTTAAAAAAGAGTAAGCAGTGTGTCGAAGCAAGAAAATCCCATAGAAAGTTAGGAAACATTAGAAAAATTATCACTTTTAAATCTAAGGAGACTATTTTGCAGTTGTACAGGGGATCAGAAAAGCCCCATTTGAAATATGCTGCTCAATTTTGATCGCTCTTCTTCAGAAAAGATATTGATTTGCTGTTAAAATTTCATTAAATTATCTGACCTGCGGGTCTTAAAAGGTTAAATACTTTAAAAAGAGGACATTGTCACAAATTTTAAAAAATCTGCTTTGAAAAGGTAGTTAAGAAAATTTATGTATACAACAGAGTAAAATGTAAAAATTATGTATTAATGAGTGAAATGTTTTACCAGATAATGTTGTACACTTGAAGAGAGAAAAATTTGCGGAAGAATATCGATAATTAATCGAGCAGATCTAAGCATAGAGACTGGTATGGGCCAGTAGCCAGTTGTTGGTCAACAATTTTAGCACAGATATACATTGCACAGTATGTGCAAAAGACTAATTTGACAAACATGATATCTTCAATAAAAATATTTAAACCTTAAAAATGTAATATCTATAGGCTTATGCAGCTGAAATCAATCAACACCAAAAAGTTGAAGTACATTAAGCAAGGACTGTCACTGTTCCACAATGCAATTCAATGGAAACGTCATATAAGATGATTCTAACGGCAGTTTAGTTAAAATATATTTTTTGTTGATACATTACTTAAATAATTAGGCCATATTAGAGTAGCGTTTTCTAAAATTTGAGTATGTTTTTTTACTCTATGCAAAAATCACTTCTTTATAATGAACTAAACAAAGTTCTGATTGTTATATTTTAGGAAATAGTAGCCCAGTCTAAATTTTGCAACTGTAATAGACACATATATAACATTTAGCAATTGTTTTATTATAAACATAAGATCTAACATAGAATATCCATTAGCACGACAGTTTAAAACAAATGCTTTTCAAAGAAAAACAATCTTTGGCAACACTAAAAAATTACTTATGCACCATAAATATAATTTAAGTTTATAAATTAAAGTAAAATAACACCAGAGTTAAATACTTAAAACAAGATTTCAAGTAATTTATATTAAAAGATTTTTAAAAAATGTAGTTTTATATACATTTAAAGTAAACAGTCTAGTTATCAGAATTTAAATAAAACATATATTAGCAAACATTATACCAAGACTCATTATAGCAATCATAAGGGCTCTAAAAAATATTTCAACAGCAGTACTATATTTATTAGATAGAAATGAAATTCACTTTTATCGAAACAAATAAAATATAATGCATATTGAATCGTAATTTAAATAAAAATAACCTGAGGATTTAGAGACTAGATGAAAATGTTATATAAAATTATAGACTTTGAATCCAAAAATAAGATTTGCAGGTAAAAGTTCTACTTTAGACCAAAAGAATTTAAGACAATTTTGAGTAAAGACTTTTGAAACATAAATTATATATATTTTTCATACATCAATATCAAAGATGTAACAAACCTTATTTACATTTGAGTTAAAATGCATATATTATAAACTCCAAAATGCTAGCACATTTTATAAATTACTATTTATAATAACTTATCAATTAAAATAACTTATCACAATCATTTCCTATAATTTCATTCTTTAGGAATCCTTCTGCAATTCAGGGAAGGCTTTAGAATAAGATAATTTTGAAGAAAACATCTTCAATGACTAAATATACAAATAGTGTAACACCCATTCAGAAAACCACTGTGAGGCTATAAAAACATTTGTTTAGTAAACTTGCTAATCAGAAAAGTTATATGGCTTCTTTTGCATATGTAGCATTAAAAAAGTTCTAATAACCTTTCTTATACACTTTCATTGATAAATTTTTTATTCATCATATATCTTTTGATTTATTGATAAAACTCATTAGTTTATAACTGTCCTTGTGTGCCATCACACATTACATAAATTACTACTTATGAGTGATCCTAGTAATAAAACAATTTTGAAAAAAAAAAAAAAATTATATTAACCATTAAAAAAAACTATGGAAATTCATTGAACAATTTCAGGTGAATGATATTTTTCTGGTCCATTATTATATTAAATCTGCTTAAAATATAATAATGGGTAAATGTATATAAATATTTTTAGTAAAATTCTTAACAACAGTTACAGTTATTAAATTTTACTCTTAACAGTATCAAGATATATTATGTTTTTCCAAAAATTATTTTATCTTTAAACTTATGTGTACTCTTTTGGCTAAGAATATCTATATACAAATAAAATATTGTAATATAGAATATATTGATAAGAAATGCAAAAGTATGTAACTTCATCAACAAATCTACTTTAAATTATTTACATTTTATAACCGTACAACAACATTATATAAAAAATATTCTCTGTAAACTCTGTGCAAGGCCAGCTTACATATTAAAAATACATATTTATACAAATTTAGGTATCAAGAAATTTAGATTAAAGAATTTCCTATTCTGTGAAAAATTGTTGGGGCCTGACAGCGGTTCGGTAGTAGCGCTTGGTGCGAGCCAGGGCAACAGCCAAGTGAAAGTCTTGTAGAGAAAAGGGGGAACTAATGAGAGACTCGTAAGGATATTTGTCGACTGTTTTTGACAGGAAATCCATTGCATTCTGGAGGTGTAAGCTCTTGTATCCTTGGATACCTGGAAGAAATGAATGAACATTTTAACAGATTTTGATGAGTATTGCTGTGGGTAGATATAAAAATTTGTGGTGCACGATCTTAAAGACTTTCCGAGCAGCAAAGTTTTATTTTCCTTGATGGCAACAGCACAGCGCGTTGATAAGACGATGTAACTTTGCTTTACGATAGAAATTTTTTTGTCGTGTTCCTTGAATATCAAAAACTGCTGAGCTTGTAATTTAAGTTTATTATTTATTCTAAATGTTTCCATAATAATTTCGATAATGGTAGCAAGTTCTAAACACTAAAGGCTTTCATCTCGACACTGTATTTACTTCTAAATTAGTATCTAGAATTGACAGATTTAATTTTTTGCCAGTACTCTCAGTCATTTTTAAAAGTGAATTCAAATAATAATAGTTTTATTTAAAATCACAGAACTTCTTCCAGCCACAAGAAATCACATCCGGTATCAACAGTTATTAAGGAAAATGCTGAATGTTAGGATGAAATTATGGAAGAAAAGTGTTGGGATGAAAGCCTTTAACGTTTACAACTTGTTACCATTATAGAGCTTATTATAGTAACTTTTAGAATAAATAATAAACTTAAATTACAAGCTCAGCAGTTTCTGACAATCATGGAACACAACAAGAAAGTTTGTTGTTCTAAAGCAAAGCTACATTGCCTTAGCAATGCACTGTGCTGTTGCCATCCAGGATCAAGGAAAATAACACCACTTTGCAGCTCAGAAAGTCTTTTAGCTCATGCACCACAAATTCACCATAAATACAGCAAACACAATTATTGTAAACATAAAAAAAAACCGAACAGCCATTGATTATGGTTCCACAAGTCTTAAAGTTACAACATTTTCTTACCACTATGCATCATGAAAAGAAACAAAATAGAAATCGGAGTCTACTGTTCGTCACGCAGTTTGTATGGCATTCATATTCTCCACTTTTTTTTTAATTAGCTGTTAAAGTTATAATTTATTTCATCAAATTAAAGTAAAAGTTTTTTAGCACCAAGTTCAAATTTTTAATTGGAAAAAAATGAGTACAACTTGTAATGCAGTTGAAAAATTAACCAAACCGTGTGTGTGTTGTTAAGCAAACAAATAAACTTAAACATATTTTTTCAATTACAAAAAAAAAAGTATAATATGCATCATCTACACAGTCCACTGTGAAACAAACACATTAAAATAAATTACACTGCATTAATTAATATAGATTTACATTAATAATAAACATTAATTAATTTAAAATAACTAATAAACAAATAAACATACCTCTAATAGTTATACACTTGCTAAGAATGGTATCTATATTAATCGACGCATCTTCAGCATGAGTTGTCCCAACAAACATGTAAATGCCTCGATGGCAAAGGGCATGCAGAGCATAGGGAATAACGTCCCACTGGCCGCTCACATCTATTACAACATCAGCTGTGCCTTCCTCAATATTGTGGGTGTTCCTGGAATCTAATAATAGAAGTAGTCTGTTATTGCGGGCACCGAAAAAAGGTATCTTCTGGGAGAGATTACCAATTTTAAATAAAACCCTGATTTAAGTATTGGCTAAATTTAAACTAACTTTAGAACTCCTTATTGACTAAGCATAAAAATAAAGTGGTACTTTTTTTAAGGTCCCATTAAAATGTCAAAGAATTCGATAATTTTTAGGAAAGTGCAATTTATATACATATATAAAGCTAATTTTAAAATATTCATTTTCTTTTAATGTATTGATGTATATTTTTAATATTCGATGTTTTCCTCCCATTATAATTTCTTAATTTTTTTTAAATTTTTGGATATTATATTAACTCATTAACCATATATTCAAGAAACTTTTATATTTTACAATGTTGCAACAAAAAAACTACCAACTATATAAGGGAAAGTAGCAAAGTTCAGGATGACAAACAATTTTAGGATGACAATGATTTTCAAACTTCAATCCCTTTGAGGCAGAACTTAATATTGATTGGGAGTTTTTTTTAATTATTTTTTCAGTAATCAGCATGACAATATGCAACTTTTGAGCCCTATTAAAAGTTTGGACTCTTAACATTTACTTTTTACGACCCACCCTAATGAACAATGTTGCTTTAAGATCGTATTGGGTGTCAACTCTACGACTTGAAAATAGTTCAAATTCACATAATCAAACGTCAATAGATGATGTGTAACTCAAGCCTGAATAAAATACAAGTAAACTATTATTTCATAAACAAGAGATGCTAATAAAAATCAGCTTACCATATTCTTTTGCAACAAGAACTGGAATGCCACCGAACTTTGGTACGAGTCTCAAGCGTTCACATGAAATATCATGGCAAAATACTTTCTTATAACCAGCTTCATGCAGCAAAGCACAGCCATACAGACCCATTAAATTAGCACCCTTAAAATGGAATAATTTACGAGATAAGAAATTTCATATGGTTTATCCATTTTAAATTATAAAAGCCATTAGAAGATAGCAGGAAATCCAACAAGTTTGAAGGTGTAAAAATTGTCACATATTCAGTTATTTTGGTATTAGTAAATTCTGCAAAGTTTTTTTTTTGTTGATATTTACGGCACTTTTAAATACATGAAATATTATTTTAAATGTACCTAAAGGCTCAAGAGTTATAACTTTAAAAAAGTATTTACAAAGAAGATAAAGTTATTAACTAATATATTATGTTATTTGAATACTAGTGAACTTTAAATATTTTCATATTTCCAAACTTGAATACTTTATCAAAGGATCTAAATATGGATAACAATATAGATATATAGCAAAAACTTAACACAAGTATAGCTAAATGATATTTGTTATTAATTTGCACTCTATTATGAAGCTGTGAAATATAATATACACAAATATCTCACAAAAAGAAACTTGACACCTTTTCCTGGAATATTTTTATCTCTAACTTCCTTGTACATGACCTTGCTAAGTAGCTAGTCTGTTTTTAATTTCATGTTTGAAGCTTTATTTTTAATTTTGGATAAAGAACAAACTATAATTAATTTTAGTATGAAGAATTTGAATGGATGAAGTATTTAGAATATTTGATGAAGTGAATTTTAGTGCTTTTGTACAAATAAACAATTTTCCTTCATTCAACATAATTACTTTTCAATATTTTTTGTACGAATGATTACAACGCATTTTATTTTTAGGTCATTTTCTACGGTTAAAAATTGTTGGTCACATATCATGAATGAGCAAATTCTAGGGATTGATGTTTTTTTTAATATGGCTTAACAGTATCAAATTTTCCATTTCTGTTTTGCACATTAACCTCTTGCGACCTGGCGTCCCCATTTGGGGACATTTTTTAAACCTCCCCACAAACAATTAACACTTAAATTAGTTCTGAAATTGACCTGGTCTGATAGAAGAAGATAAAGTTGAGTTCTTAAAAAAATAATTTTAAATTTAGTTTTCAAGCTTTTCAAAAAGTTCTTTTAAAGTTAATTTTAAAGGCATTTTGCATTAAAAACAATGTTAAAATAATCTGTTAACTACAAATAAGTAATACAGCCCCCTTTGTTGCTTAAATAACAAAAAAAAAATTGTAATTTAGAGTTTAAGGCACGTCCCTAAGTACTATTAAACACGTATATATATTTTTAATTTCTTTGAAAAACATACTTTTTTTGCATATATTTGTATGAAAAGTATGTTTAGACTAAGAACATACGTGTAGGATTTTGCTCGGATCTTAAAAGGTTAATGTTTGGGTAATTTGACTGACAATGTAAAACAAGGGGAATTTTTCAAGGCCTAAGAAAACAAACCAAGAATTCACACAGATAGCATTACAACTTTACCTGTATTACAGCAACTGACTGTTTCAGTTTAGAATTGGCCATTGCAAAACTGACCGCATGCACCATAGTAGAAAGGGCACAGTTGGACGGACTAGCAACCACATCAGATACATTGTGGGGGACACGCACAACTTCTGTGCCTTTCTTTAGCACCATGTAAGTGGCAAAACACCCGTTTAGGCCGGTTCCTGCACCCAGACCAGTTGAACCATACTGCGAATATAAATATGTGAATTAGTTTGAATAAAATTTGACATTTTATGTGGATGGTCTTAAACTTAATGCAAACCAGGGCCGGATTTCTAAATAGGCTAAGTATGCTGTAGCATAGAGCGGCGAGTTTTTCGATCAATTAAAGCGACACTTGGCGTAAAAAAACTTATAACATGGTCGCTGCGAGGGCAATTGCATCCCCACCTCCCGGATTTCAAAGTTAAAAGAAAAATAGAAGAATTTAAACATTTCAGCTATTTTGCTTTCGATTTAGCGTGACGGTAACTTAGTAAACAGCACATTCCACCCTATTTTGCAGCTAAGCAACTTCCTATTCCCAAAGGAGGAAGGGATATTGTGACAGGGGAGGCAAATCAATTGTAGCCTACAGGCAGCAATTCTTTAAATTCGTCCCTGGTGCAAACTAAATCACTTAAATGCTTACAACATTGTTTCAAGAATGCCAAACTGATTCAAAAACAATTTTAAAAAATTTTGAAATGATTTTTAATTTAGAAAGAGTTTAATAAACAGTTGAGTGAGTTAGTGTACTATAGTTAAAAGATGATTCATATACAAAAAAACCCACTAAAAATAATTTCATTAACTTCAATTTATTAATGAGAAAAAGAAATTATGGAATAGCAAAACCAATGAAGTTAATATAATCATACACTAAGAGAGTGAACAAAACTTTGCAAGCCAAGTAGAAGATATTATAAGAATAGGAAGTAGTGCTCATGTTACTTTATTTTGGTTGAATATCATTCAAAATTGTGGCTATTTTGTACATGAAGACACTTCTGAGCATGACCGGGATAGCCTGGTTGGTAACGTCTTGGACTGGCATCCCTAAGGTTGGGACCTCGAGCCCCGCTGCCTTCCGAAGACCCCTGTGTAAGCTAATGGTGACTATGCACATTAAATCCATCATAGTCACAAAGTCCTCCAAGTTCCCATACCAAATCAATGCCTCTGGGGATGATTAAGTCAATTCTAAGATCCTCTAGTTGGCCTCCATCTCAAAAAAAATTAATGGGTCCATTTATGTGTGTGTTGTTTATGTCTTACTTGACGAAGGTTTATAAGCGGGTCTCTGACCATACACACAAACCTTAATATTTATGTGTACCAACCAACTACTTATGTGAATAGAGATGTTGTGTTGATGAAGATAACCCTTGTCCACATCAACTTGAACAAGTTTCGCTTATTTATAATGTGGTAAAAATGCCCAAATATTTGTTACAATCTATGTAGCTACCTGATAGTAATGTAATAGTAAATCAGCGCTATCTAAGCATGGATGTTATGTGAAGTAGATTGCATGCATGTGCAGTGAATTTCAAAGATTGTGAATAAAACTAAAGTAGGGTTGCTAAAACTTAAGGTTGGAGTAACTGAAAAACATGTTTCGACTGTTTGGCAACTCAATGGATAGAGCCAAATTAAGAGATCACTAACTTCATTACAACTGGAACCTTTAATGTTATGAGCGGATGCTGATCAGTGAAAGACTTTCATTTCACTACCATGTTAAAGCTTAAAAAATGCAAAGTGTGGTACTCATCCTACTTCCCAGTCCAGCAAATTTTTGAGCTTGGCAACAACTTGAAAATCCTGTCTCCTGGATGTTTTTTTTTTCTGTAACTTAAAGCCGTCCTAGATAAGCTATGTGTGTTATGCCCTAGATAAGCTATGTATAGATATCTATGTCCTATGTCCTATCTATAAGCTATGTATAGATATCTAGATATCTATGTCCTAGATAAGCTATGTATGTATAGTTTTCAAAACCTTTCTGTGGAATAGTATTTTAATAGGTTTCCGAAGAGAGCAAGTATGTTTTGGCAATGGTGTGCACTGAACAAAAAAGGGGATGTAAAACCATAGATGCTTGCATCCAGAAGCTGAATGAGACAATCTTAAGAGTCACCCAAAAATTGTAAACAAACTAGCAAGGACACATTTTGAAAGTTAGCACAGTCTTAAAGTTTCAAGACGTAACCTAGCTTGAATTGTCACCCACCCAGGAAGTAGAATTGATCCAATTATTTATTACTTTGTGCAAATCGCCTAATTTCGAAATTTGTCGCCAACAAAGGCAATCGAAAAATTAGCACATTTTATACCTTATTTTTTGATAAACAGCACTCCTTGAGGTCAGATTTGCACATGTCGCAAGAGTCGCACGCATCACACATCGTAAACACGACACGATCTCCGATGCAGACAGCTGGCAAACCATTCCGGAACCTCTTCGTAAGAACGACTTCACCGACTCCTTCATGGCCTAAAACACTTTTTAAAAATATAGAAATATATTTTATTCTGATCAGCATGAAAAAAAAAACATTAATTATTTAAAATATTGGTTATAGAAACATTTAAATTTACCAGGGTGGTTTTAGTTCCCGTTTCCCGTCTATGTTTACGATGTCCGAAGAACATATTGTGGACATTAATATTTTTATTAGAATTTCGCCATCTTTTAGGGAGTCGTTTGTAGGCACGGTGCATGTTTCAATAACATAGCTAGGCTGCTTATGAGAGCCGAAAAATACTATTCGGGCACCTGTTGCACCTGCCGCCATTGGTGTTTACTTTTTTTTTCTTGTTTCGAAGTAAACTTTTAACAAGGCACGGTGACAGTTAAATTCTAATGAGGAAACACTGGAAGACATTGGTTTGGTTAGAGTTGTATTAATCAAAATTAACTTTTTTTTAATGACGCACCTTTCACTTATTCATTTCTTGTTTTTATTAATTGTTTCGGTTTCCCACCTAATACGAGGTGTTTTCGCCTTCAGTGTTTTGTTTTGGTGTTCTTTATGGCTTTTCCGATGGCGGTAAGAGGAATGGTCAGTCCCAAGGACTAATGCATTAGTTTTGAAATCACAACTTTAGCAAAATAATTGATTTGCCATGTTATTTCATTTTCTTCAGGCATGGAATCATCATAACATCAATTTAAGACAAAATTGAAAAGAAAACAGTATCCGGTTATTTAATTGTAATTTGATAAAGTTTTTAAAAACAGCGAAGCTGGAGATGAGAGAGGGACTAAAGGAAAATTATCTCATCGATCAAATCTGATCCAGATCAGAGATAAGAAAGAAGAATAGTTCTATTGAAGAACTCTTTGTTTTATTAAATGCGTCTGCTTAATTCGATTAAATATCAAATATGCCAAACCGTATTAAAAAGTATAGTAGCTGCCGTTGAGAGGAACCAAATAGGTCCCAATATATTTTGATATAATACTACGAATCTCCATTAACGGGGAAGTCAAAAAATGTACATATTAAAAGAAGAAAGGAAAAAAGGTGATAATAATGATGAATATGTTACTCGTTATGTTAACTGAGGTAATAACTACTTTTAGGGATGAAACCTAATGTTATTTATTTAATAAAAATAATTTATAAGACTTGTTAAATAATATATTTATGCTAACAAAAAGATACAGAAAATTTAATAATCACGAGTAATTAAAAATACGTAAAAAATGTTTTCAATAATAGAGAGATTTCGCATACGGTTAGGGGGAAACCATAACGCTAACTCTAACCTTATTTTGTGTTTATTACGCATGCGCAAAGAATAAGGGATACCTTGCAAAAATACCCTTTTGCATAGCGTTAGCGTCTAACGAAAACCTTATCCTTATCTACGTATAAATCGTGATATCGACTAAAAATTAAAAGGCAGTTGATGGTTTCGTTAAAGATTTTTCATTGCGGGCCACTAAGGGAAATTGGAAGACGAAAAATAAAGGTTACCAAACATATAAGTAAACAACACAGTTTTAGCGAATTTTACGATAGTTGTAGACTATTTCTAATTGAATGGTAACTTAACATATTAATTTTCCAAATATAAATACTTCTGTGCAAAAACAAAAATTGTTGCAGTTATTGCCATCCAATTTAGCTCCTTTTGGAGTCCCTTTGTAAAAACAACTATGATTACTAATTGATTGTATAAGATGTTGTTGTTGATATTTCACAAGAAATAAAAGCTGTATACAATGCATAAGATTTAAAACGACACATAAATTTAGTTTTCAAGTATTTTGGGAAAGAAAATTTCAATAAAATGTTTAACCTAAAAATGTGTAACACAAAATAACAGATTTTATTGGCATCTTTATATATTTTCCAGTGGACAGTCAGAAATAATGTGTTTGGGTTGGTTAAAAAAAGTACTGAAACATGAAAGTGTGACACTCAGTTATAGATTGAACTAACTCATCTAGTAGAATTAATTGCGGTCAAGAATAGTTCCATTAAAGTTATTTGCCAGGTGCATTTTGTGAATATGCTATTTTGCTAAATGATAACGGTGAATCTAAAATTACAGTTTCTGATTTCAAAGTTAAATTCTAGAAAAGTTGGCTACCACATTTTCAAAGGGTTTAGGGTCCTGGTTTGATTTTTGCTTCTTGTCGACCAACTGAGGCAGTACTCTGAGGGGGTAACTCAAGTTCTTAAAAATAATCAAACATGAATGTATGAAACTTATCCATATACGGAACCCATCTTGTAGAGTTGATAGCAGTGTCAAGAACAATTCCACAAAAAGTATTTGTCAGGTGCATTTTGTGAATGTTATTTTGCTTAATGATAACAGTGAATCCAAAAATACAGTTTCTGATTTAAAAATTAAATTCTAATATAAAGTTGGCAAACATACATATTCTTTAAAAGCCCTCTGTATGTTAAATACAGTAATAAAAGATTAGGGGGAAATTTTCAAAGGGTTTAGGGTCCTGTTTTTTTTTTTTTTGCTTCTTGTCGATCATCTGATGCAGTACTATTGGGGGGATCATCAGGTTTAAAAAAGTAACTAAACCTGAAAGTGTGACTCAACCATAAATAGAACTCAGCTAGTAGAATTAATTGCAGTAAAGAACAGTTCCATTAAAACTATTTGCCAGGTGCATTTTGTGAATGTTATTTTACTTAATGATAGCCATGAACGCAAATATACAGTTTCTCATTTAAAAGTAGAATTCTAAGCTAAAGTTTGAAACTTTATATATTCTTCTTTAAGCTCTCTATGTTAAATACACAAATGCAATAATAAAAATTGCGGTGAATCTTGCAAAAGGGTTTAGGGTTCTGGTTTGAATTTTGCTTCTTGTCGACCATCTGAGGCAGTACTATGGGGGGGGGGGGGGGATCCTCAAGTTTTAAAAAATAACTAAACATGAGAGTGTGACTGAATCGTGAATGTGTCGATTTATAGAACTCACCTACTATAATTAATTGCAGTCAAGAACAGTTCCATTACAATTATTTGCCAGGTGCATTTTGCTAATGATAACGGTGTATCCAAAAATACAGTTTGTTTTAAAAGTTAAATTCTAATCAAAAGTTGGCAACCATAGACATTCTTTGGAAGCTCTTTGTTAATACAAATACAGTAATAAAAGAGGTGTGAGAAACTTTCAAAGGGTTTAGGGTCCTGCTAGCTTTTTGAGTCTTGTCGACCATCTGAGGCAGTACCAAAAATACTGTTTCTGATCTGAAAGTTACATTCTAAGCTACAGTTGGCAACTTTATATATTATTGAAATGCTCTGTGTATTTTAAATACAAATGTAGTGATAAAAAGATGAGAAAATATTTTCAAAGGCTAGTTTAGGCTTGTTTGGTTCTTCTTAGTGCTACTCGACTATCTAAGGCAGTATCATAGGGAGGGGTTGGTGTCTTAAAGTTTAAATAAATCTCCGTAACATGGAAAGTATGACACAACACTAGATAGAAGTTGCTTTTTAGAATTGATTGTAGTCACTAAAAGTGCAGTTAAAAATATTTATCATGTGTATTTTGAGAATGTTGATTTGCTTAATCATAACAAGGAATGCCAAAATAAGTTTATGCTCTAAAATTTTTATTAAAAGCTAAATTTGAGCATCTTTATGATTCTTTAAAAGCTCTCTGCATATAAAATAAATATCTAGGACATAAAATAGAGAAAAAATAAAGTACATTTGCACATATTGTTTTTCTTTACTTGGCTATTTAAAAAGTCATGCTTGGGGGTGCCATGCTTAAAGTACTGTTAAACCATGATATATATAGTGCAATTCCATTAATTTAATTTTCATAAAAACAAATACTTTAAGTGCAAGTGTTATTTTGATCAATTAACGAGATTATCTATAAATCAATTTCTGTTCCTAAAATTTAATTTATCAACTAAATTTGAACTATTAATAAAATTTTTATATTTCTCTCTCTTTGAACACATTTGAAATTAACAAACATGAAATAAAGTGTAAGTTGATTTTTAAGTAATGGGTATTCAACCCTGTAAGATTCCACGTAGTACTATAATTAAAAAAGGAATTTGTACTTTTGGAAATATATTTGAAAGTAATTAAATATACCCCAAACTGGAATAATCAACTTTTTTTTAAAACATAAATATAATCTTTTTACAGAAAAATAACAGTATAGTATACAAAAATATGCACACGGAGAAATACAATTTTTATTACAATTCGAAGCGATTTTGAACCTTTTTAAACAAAACTTTTAAAATGTTTATATTTCACATTTGCGATTATTACATTGGTGATATCAAATCTGAAATGTTTTGTATTATAGCGAAAGTCCTTTTTTTCTGTCAAGTTACTTTTCAAAACAAACCGAGATTCAATGCTATAACCAATAAAACAACAGCAAACTGCCCACGTGACTTTATCGTTTACGGTTAGGGGATAGCGTTAGGGTTACGGTAAATTTCCGAAATAAGGGAGCGATTCCCTTAACCTTATCTCTACGCGCATTCTGATTGGTCGAGAGGATAAGGTTTGGGTTAGCGTTAACGTTACGGTTCGCCGAACGGTATGCAAAAGCTCTCTAATATTTAAATAAATCTATTACACTTCATTTCACTGAATTGTAATCTACTTTCCTTTTAATTTATCCTGTTAATTGAAAATATGCATCTTTTTTTTCCATATTGGTATATAATGCATATTTAGAGACCTATGTTCCCCACTTTCTGTCTGTTTGCCTATTGACCACCTGCTTATATTTCAAAGTTTTAACTACTAAAATTCCTATTTTTTTATTTCTCGTTAGAGTTAGAAAATAGATGTCTTCAGATCTAGATCTATTTTTTTAAAATTCAATTCGCCTAGACACGCTTTAAACTTGCATGCAGAAAACGATTTGACAAAATTATAAAAAAAAAATTATAATTTAAATAATAAATCTTTTTCAGTCATTTATGTGTTTATGTCTAGAAAAATCACTTTAACGTTAAGCTCTAGAGAACTGTGTTTAGAAACATGTGAAAATTCCCAAGTCTAAGCCTAAAGCACTCTCTGATGTTTTTTTTTTAAATCCTTTTATCAGTATAATATGATCATATCCATATCATGGAAGTTTAATGTCATTGAAAATGAAGTAATTTCTCAAGAAGCCATCTGTTATCACAAATTTATCTATAGATGAACTCCTCTTCTTTTGTTTATCACCGGCTTCATGACACGGGCACGTGTGTGTTCTACTACAAGGCTGAGCGGCTGCATGGTCTGGGAGCTGGTTTTAAGCAGTCATCTAGCCTCTGGCTCGAATTCCGACAAGTGCATGATTGGATGTTTTTGTTGTGTGTTGTATTTTTGTTAAGCAAACTGCAGCATATGTTCTTGTAAAATCTGATTAGTCAAAAGTTTAGCATACGTTGTTAATCAAGTCAAAAGTTTAGCATAAGCTGTCCCTCAAAGCTCATTTGCTGAGTTAAGTACTCGCTCAGGTGTTAAACTCGTCACATGACTAAAGCTTAAAACTACAAAACGTATTTGACTGTGTTTAAACTTCTTATGAACAGCTAGAAATAAACCGCAGGAGACGATTCCTACACATACACCAAAATCCAAAGCCGATTTTAATGGTTTAGTTTTGACTTTGGTCCGCAGACCGGTTAAAAATTTATTTTGGATCTCTTTTTTTTCGGGTTTCTTAGGTCATGGCTGAAGAAAACTTATCTGCTGTTTTAAAATGTAAAGGAGAACTCAGTTTGGTAAGAAAATAAGTTCTTAATCTCTCTGTTGCATGCAAATATATCATTCGTTAGTTTATTTGCTATTTAATAACTTCAAACTAGGGGTATTACCTTACAAATTAAAACTTCAATTGAGGTGTGAGTGTACGTTACTATTTCCCAGTATTTGGGCTTACTAGTTTTGATGTATCTGTAGTAGTCTTTTATTTTCAATTCAATGCTACAGAATTAAGACATCATAAATTTATCAACAAAATTGTGTTTGTGCAGCAGCAGTCTTTAAAATTGTAGTATTTTCATCAAGAAAAATATTAATGTCTCTAATATTCCTGTTTATAATTGAAATTTTTATGTATTACATTAAATTATTCGTGTATTTGAACTTATACCGGCTGGCTTTATTTCTGCATTAAATATTGAGGTTAAGTGCTGGTACATTATATTATTTCCAAATTTTGATAACTGATGTTTTTGACTGTTTTTTTTTCTAGGAAAACAGAAAAGTACCTGAACCAACATCACACGGTAGTCATTTTCTGGAATTTAATTTTTATAATAACTTTCCAACTTTTTTGTGTGTCTAAAATAACTAATAATGAACTAATATATTTATTCTTTTAAAGTGCTTCGTTAAAAATAGTTTAATATTATTCATAAATAACACAATATTTTAATTACAGTTAACATTAACCGTTTAGACCAGGGGTTCCCAAAGGTTGGTACACGTAAAAATGGTGGTACGCAGAAAAATTTCAGATGTTTTGCATGAGTGATGTGAGCAACATTGTTACGAGTTACTTGTGTGAGAGTGGATTTACAGAACTATTGTACATAAGAAATAAACATAGAACCTGAATAAGTGTTGAAGACAACTCCTTTTGAACACTTTTAGAAGATGATATGTTGTTTAAAATATTCAGGTTTGTTGGTACGGCAAAATTTCTCAAAGAGTCAAGTGATACACAGGTTCAAAAAGGTTGGGAATCCCTGGTTTAGACTCTCTTTAAGTTCATGTTAGATATTTTGCTTTAGTATTAAAACTTAATACATGATATTTCATTTTTGTTAAATATATTTTCCCTTTCAGAGGCATTGATAGCTGTACATACCGTAGGTATATGTGGTTCTGATGTCCATTACTGGAAGAATGGCCGTATTGGAGATTTTATCGTCAAGGAACCTATGGTCTTGGGGCATGAATCTAGTGGAGTAGTTGTCAAGGTTGGCAGTGAAGTGAAGCATCTAAAACCTGGTACATGATGGCTTTTATGAAAATAATACTTAATTCTGTACCTTGGTGACCCTCTTAGGGCTGAAAATATTTGCTGAACTATAAACTTGTTGAAAATTCAAATTGTAAAATTAAAGTTTCTTTAATTTTAAAAAAATTACATTTTTATAGGAGATGATTATAGATGACTGGTCTATAGTTTAAAATTTAAAATGTAGTAAAATTATAAAATTTATAAATTTAAAAAAAAATATGTATGTTGTTGGAAAATCTGAGGTGATGGATTTATGTTTCGATCCCTCAGAAGGTGAAAAAGTTTTTTTGATTTCATAACTTTATACACCATTTTACCAATATGCAAAATTTTATGTTTACTCAAAAATTAGCTTAAAGTTGTGTCCCATTAATTTTAAATATGACAAGAAAGTAATCATAGGCTGTTAAAATCTGCAAGGCCCTATGTCTTAATTACAGTGCTTCCCACTGCCCTGCCTCAAGTTCTAGGTTTAATTCCTGAATCAGATGAAGTTCACTTAGTCTAGCATCCCTTAAGTGGGTTGAGGCCCAAGTTGTCTTGGGAGCTAAACACTTGGTATTTCTGTGTGCGATTGCCCATACCTGACCAGGACACATGCTTCACACCCCAGAGCCTTTGTCGGGAAAAAATAAGCTTATAAATCCTAGCCTACTATAGTTGAACTCATAGTTTCCTTGCACAGAAGCCACAACCATGGACGGAGCTATAAAACACGCTGAACAATAAGATAAAGACAAAATAAAACAGCTAAAATTTTCACTTCATCTGATTACTCTGTGCTTTTTGTAGCTCTGCCCATGGTTATGGCTTCGGTTCAAGGAAACTATGAGTTTAACTATATGTGCTTTCATGCAACTCATTTGAGTTTTATATCACTTTTATAAACTTTATATCACCCCTCACACCAATTCTCCAATTTACAAGATAGAATATCTTACTTGTATCATTAATTTATGTGTATTTAAAATAAGTTTAACCTTTTTTCAAAATACATTTAGGTGATAGAGTTTGTATGGAGCCGGGAGTACCCTGTCGCAGATGTGAATTCTGCATGGGGGGGAGGTACAACCTGTGCCCTGACATTAAGTTTGCTGCCACACCCCCTTATGATGGGTCGCTGTGTCGATATTATGCCCTAGATGCTGCTTTTTGTTTTAAGTAAGGATATTAAAGAAAAATGGTGGGGTTTTTAAAAATTTCCATAAAATATATTTTTGTATTAAGTGTGATACTGAAACAACTTTTATTTGATATAATAGAAATTCCAGCCTTTATATTCTGATTTATGAAGAATGATAATATATAAATTGTTAAATGAAAATATTTCAATGGTTAAAATGTAGTTTTCTTTTGGGTTTTGATTTTCAAATTAAAAAAAATTCAATTAAAACATAGTAGAAGTTATGAAACTAATTTGAATTTACAATTACCCAGCTTTAAATACAAATATAAAAGCTACTTAATGAAGAAATGTACTTATTATGTATTAAGTTTCTTTTTAATTCAATCAAGAATATTTTCTCTTAGTTTACTTACTGGGTTTATATTATCTGTACGAGGCTACCCCAATATATTTTTTTAAACGATAGTAATTTCCTTCAGGTTGCCTGACCATGTTAGTCTAGAAGAAGGTGCTTTGATTGAACCACTCTCTGTTGCTGTCCATGCTTGTCGAAGAGCAGCAGTAACCGCTGGGAAGTCTATACTCATTTGTGGAGCTGGTGCGTATTTCTTTTCATTAAGTTTTTATCATTTTAATGTTAAGTGGAGTCATCAAGCCAATTGAAAAAAAAATCCTAGTTTCTTGTAACACTACACAACCTTTAATTCCTACTCATTAAATCAATATATTTAAAGGTAATTGTATACCCTATAAAGTAATTTCAATAAATTTCAAACTTAAAAAGTTCTAGCACATGTACAATTTATTCTTGTATCATTTTCACAAAAACATTAATATGATGTGTTGCAAATTGAAAGCTTGTATCTCTTTGTGTTTCTTCAAAAAACCTTTAAAACTAAAAGAAGTTATATATGATCCAGACTTGTCTTGCATTGAACATTATTCATCGAAGAGAGATTAATGTATGATATAGAAAAAATTGGTTTTCGTAACTAAAGTATATAATTTTGTTACATGTTACATTTACTTTTGTTATAGAATTGTTTTTTTTACATTAAATTAAGTTGTTTCTACTTTGTAAATCAAGTTTAAACAAACTCATCTTAAGAATGAATTCTGTTGATATAAACATAAAGATTTAATATATATTTTTATAGGTCCTATTGGATTGGTTAATATCTTGACATGCAAAGCTATGGGTGCTTCTAAAATTTGTGTAACAGGTTAGTAATTTTTATGTAAATATATTTCGTCACAGCAAGTAAGACGTTTTGTGTCTGCATATCTTTCTTTGTGTGTGGTACAGCGATCCCCTGTTATGTTGCACTTTCCGGGAGACAAACAAATAACCGCGATATAACCCAATTCATGATATAACAAGCAACTTGATAAATACTATATTTTTGATTTTTTTTAATACTCTCAAAACAAAGTTTTCAAACTAAAGCTCAGTATTTATTTAAAAGTTAAAACTAAATCCTATTAAATAATATAACTCCTCTAAAAATCAAAAAGGACTTATTGTTATTAATTACTACAAACATTACACATTAATGCACAGGTAATACTATGCATATTTTACTCATTGTCTTGTAAAACATCCATCGAAAGTTATCTGTTTTGATTTTCTCTCCGATATCTTGACCATGTGTCTTATGTTGATTTTAACGAAAGTACATACAGTGGTGGCCAAAAGTTTCATGTGTTTCAGCTGTTACCTATGTTCTTGCATCTATTATATTTCACTTAAATACAAACATTTAAATATTAAATTGAAGGTAATTTAATGTAGAATTTCATTAAAAAAACAGAATTAAAGTATCTGTATTACAAATAAAGTTATGCTCATTTTAGTTGAACAAATAATCACAATCAATGGATTATCTTAAGCTGAAATTGCAATACAAGTTGGTGGTTCATTGACTTGCAAAACTAAGACAGATCATACTATTAGTTGCATAACTTATTAGTAATACAGACATTGTAATACAGTATATATTTTTAATTCCACATGAAATTACTTTGATGATGATGATGTTGTGTCCATGCATATAGATTATATGGGACCAAAGGTCTCATAGACGGCTTCAGCGATCTGCACACAGTGGTCCTCATAAAGATTAAATTTTAATTTGATATACAATTGTTTAATTTGATATACAATTGTTTAATTTGATATACAATTGATATATATTCTGTAATCACACAAAGTTGAAAAATATGAAACTTTCAAAAAGTGTCCACAATTTTGGCCACCACTGCATGTATTGGAAAAAAATGGGGTTCTGGATTTGGTATTGAAATTTGTGTTTGAATTAAAGTGTAGTGCTTATTTTTCAGTGTGTTGTAATGCACAATTAGAGGAAACATCACATTTTGTTTTAATCCTTATAGAACAAACTTAATAACTTTCTTATTATCTTCCATTTAATGCCTTTTCTTTTCTAATTGCTTAAATTTTAATAGATCTTGAAAGATTTGGGGACAGATGTTTTTGGGAAGTATTCATAAAAATGTGTAAACTGCTATAAACTCTTTCGTGCTGTGTTTCCCATTTTTTTAGCCTCTTTATTGATGTAATTCTTTTATTTCATTCATATTATTAAATTTAATCTTTATTTATGACTCTAGATATTTCCGAAAGTCGCTTAAAATTTGCGAAAGAGCTTGGGGCAGACTTTACAATCTGTGTGACAGGAATGGATTCCTCATCGCTGGTTAATAAAATCAAATCCACTATTGGTGACTCTCCAGATATTGCTCTTGAATGCAGTGGAGCTGAACCCAGCATAAGAACTGCAATTATGGTAATTTTTGTATTTTTTTTAATGATTTTAGGTTTTTTTTTGTAATTTCTCTTATAGTATTAAGCTAATACTTTTCATTATTATATTCTTCTAAATAAAAATTGTAATGTACTTGAAAAATGTAGCATACATACATGTTTTATGTTTAGATTTAAATGATAATAAATAATATAAAATTTGCAGTAAAAATAACAGATCACAGGCAAGAATTTTCAATTCATTTGAAAACTAATTAAAAGTGTCTTTTGATATTGCTTAATACCTATGTCTTATGTATCAAATGAATATTCAGGCATAGTTCTAAATGACTAAATCCCCCATAAAGCTCTTAAGTTCAGTTCTGCGTTATGAGAAAATCTGTCATTTTACAGTGCTTACATTACATAAACTTAAAATATAAAAGAAAAAGTTAATCTATGGTAAATTTGCGAAAGTGTTATGTTTTTATATCTGTGTTTTGTTTAATGTTGATCAGTTATTAAAAAATTCTAAATTCAATTAAAAGCAAGGGGAGTCATTTGAAAACTTGAATGACAAATAACATTATTGTACGATCTTTTAATAGTTATTTTTATTCATTGTTACGATTTAAATTCGTATGTTACAAATTTTCCAATATTAAAAAAATAACTAATTGCAATATTATTTAACACATATATTTTATTTATAATTTATACATTACCAATTGACAATTAAAAAAACCTAATTGCACATCTTATTCTCAAGGCAAGAACAACATTATTTTATGACCTTTTAATTCGTACATTATATTTTTAATTATACATTACAAGCTGACAATTTAAAATTGCTCATCTTATCGTCCAGGCAACAAAATCTGGGGGCACAGTCGTGCTAGTCGGTCTGGGTGCCCCTGAAATCAAAATGCCCATCATCGAGGCCAGCGTTCGTGAAGTGGACATCAAAGGAATCTTCCGCTACGCAAACTGCTATCCGATAGCACTAGGTCTGGTGGCCAGTGGCGCAGTTAATGTCAAGCCACTGATAACCCACTGGTTCAAGCTGGAGGAATCGCTGAAGGCTTTCGAAACCGCCCATTCTGGTGATGCGATTAAAGTCATCATTAATTGTGCCAAGTAGAGTTGATGTATTTGGTTGTTGTGTCAAAATGAGACCTGCTGATTCTTAGGATATTTACCGGTCATATTGCATCTTTTTCAAAAATATTGTCCTGATTCTGTGCCAAAAATAATATTTGATGAATTTTCAAGGTAAGGGGTAACCTTAAATGTTCGCAAAGTGCTCCAATGATCACTTAAATTAATTAATATTGTAACCAAATAATTTAAATTGTAGAGTGTAATTGCAAAACTCATTGCACAAAGTATAACAGTAGTACATGGGTTCTGGTCTGTTCATTAGCAACTTTTGATAATCATTTATTTCGATAATCATTTATTGGATTGGAAGAAGTCTCCAATCAACAAGTCAGACCCAATATTTTAGTTGTAAAACTCTCATTAACCAAATTACAACAAATTCCTTCAAATACAGTCTAGTCAGTTTAGTTTCTTAAAGTTGGCAGGTCTGCAAATGCAGCTCTTTGTTGAATAAAATATTAATTGCTAATATAACTGCAAGAAAGATAATAGTGCTTTTCCTATGTGTGCCCTAATATAGCCTCTATTTTTGCTATGCAAAGTATTATTAAATAAAATCTTGTTTCCAGTTGTAAGAATAATGTGGTGCTAAAGCTACTTAAATTAGACTTGACAACTTAAAAAAAAAATCTAAATATTTTTAATATTAATATAGAATTGTCATCATTTATACAAATTTTACTGCTATTATTGATATAGTATCTTGATTTTAAAATATCTTGGATTTCTATCGGGAACTAAATGATTAATTTGTATGTGTCTTAACTTTATAAAATAAAATGTTCATGTGATAATCAAATAAGCAATTTCTTTATACATGTATGCACTACAAACTTTTTGAAAATCTAAATGTTACAAAAGTTGTAAGATTTCTACAAGAATATATGCTATTGCATTCAAATTTACTGTTAAATATAATTCTTACGTAAATTAATTATATTTTCGAAAAATCGATAAACTTATTTTGTAACACTATTATTTTTTATTATTTTAAATGTAATAGTTGTTGTTTTATATGTTTTATAAAAATGTAGAATTAGCATTTGTATTGTTGAGCAACCATTGCTGATATTGTTAAAGTTAATCATTTAAATAAATTTTTTGCAATAAAATTGTCTTTCCATTCTATAGGTAACATGTGTAAATTTTTTGTAGTTTCTTAAAAGGCTTGTTTGGATTTCATTATTGAAAACAGAACTTAATTATATTTAATTTATCTTATTTAAATCAATCTGATTTTATCAATGACAGTTTTAAACAACACATTATAAATGAATTAAAATTGCTTTCTCTTTCCTGTTTCTTAAATAATCACTAAAATTCTTATACCAAACATACTTGTACCTCTCTACATAAGTATATTTGACAAGAAAAGAAGTATATTGTATATTTGTATAACAGTGCCTGTCACGCAGAACAGCTTTCCCACAAGATTTGTACACCTTAGAAAATAAGTCGCCAAACACAGCCATTTAGTTTCAATTTAAACTTTTGAAAGCCAAAATTGGCTATTTTCATTAATTTTCACGAAAATTAAATTTGTGTTGTTTTGATCAATTGCTCAGTTTGTTTTGATCAATTGCTCAGTTTATTTGTAGTTTAAAGAATAACTGTGTAAAATTGCTGAGTTTACTCCAAGCATTCGTTCCTGTGGCGTTTTGCGCTATGGGAAATGTCACATGCCTTCAATGATTCGAATTTCCTAATCTTAAATAAGTACCAATATTAAAAATTTGTGAAAACCCGATATTTTGAAAATTTAGCAATAACAAGTCTTGAAACAATCTAAATTGCTTTAAATAATGAAATATACTTAAATTAAAACAAAGTTTTTTTAATGAAAAAATTGGAATACCTAGCAACTTTCTTGGTAAACAAAATAACGGATCACATGGCTACATTTTAAGAAGTCATTCCAAACTTATTTAACAAAAATAAATATTCTTTCAAATAATAATTTAAATAAAAGTTCTCGAATGTATTATTGATGTGGCAATAACTATTTAAATAACTAAATATTTAAATTTCAATGCTGATGAAAAGGAGAGTTTGTCGACATACAGATAGACAGATGTCTGGAAGTAGAGACAGACGAACAAAATGTATGAGATATAGGTCTCTGATGTCCTGTCTTTCTAACACAAAAATAAGTTTCGACGGATATAAGAGATTTTCGAAGGGTTACATTACAGACAGTAAAAACACATACAAAGTTGTTTTAAAATATCAACTTTATTATCGACCTAATTACAGTGAGTCATTCCACGTCAAATCGACCAGCCCCAAATCTTCATGTCACAGAATTCAATCTTGATTTTATTCCAAGTACAAAAGACAAATTTATTAGACACATATTTTTTATTTTTTCAAAATTTTAAGAATTAAAAAAGTTATGATTTTTCAAAACCGAAAAGTTAAGCCTAACTTTTTCTCATTTAGCATTGCGGTCTATGGGAAATTTAGTATTTTCGAACGAGTATAACTAAAAAGGGTAACCTGGGAACAACTAACAAATTTTTGTATGGAATACTATTACTAATGGTAACATTTTGGTAAAGTGCGCTGTTGTTCCCAAAACTCCTTCTACCAAAAATATTTTTTTAAAAGTCAGAGGAGAATAACATTAGTTCCAAAGGAGAAATGGATACAATAGGTTTGTGTTTATGAAAGAATATGTGCAAGCGTGTTAAAATACCATACCGCGTTGAAATACCATAGCAAATATTTTTAAACACTTTGTATTATTGAAAAATGTAAATCCCTTGTACCTTTTGAAATTTCAATTAATATTTATATTAAATAAAAGAATATTATAAATATAAGTTAAAATTTGAAAGGAGGAAAAGACTTAAATTTTTTAATTACACGAAGTATTTAAAAAATGTTTGCTATCATATGACAAATTTTAATATTAATACTTCATTTAAAAAAATAGTTGCTTGCACATATTCTTTCATAAACACAAACCTATTGTACACATTTCTCCATTGGAACTAATGTTATTCTCCTTTGACTTTTAAAAAAATAATTTTGGTAGAAGGAGTTTTGGGAACAACAGTGCACTTTACCAAAATGTTACCATTAGTAATAGTATTCCTTACAAAAATTTGTTAGTTGTTCCCAGGTTACCCTTTTTAGTTATGCTCGTTCGAAAATACTAAATTTCCCATAGACCGCAATGCTAAATGAGAAAAAGTTAGGCTTAACTTTTCGGTTTCAAAAAATCATAACTTTCCTAATTCTTAAAATTTTGAAAAAACAAAAAATACGTGTCGAATAAATTTGTCTCTAGTACTTGGAATAAAATCAAGATTGAATTATGTGACATGAAGATTTTGAGCTGGTCGATTTGACGTGGAATGACTCAGTACGATGTACAACTATAAAAAAGGTGTCAAAACAAGCGAATATTCAGGGAGTTATTCACATTAAAGCTTGGAATCAGTTGCAAAAATGATTACAATATATTTTCCTAGTGATTATGCTGATTAATTTTTATATTGGAGAGTGGATAATAATGTTACCATCAGTTTCGAATGTAAACTAAATTCTACCTCTACGGTATATATAGTTCTTATTAGCATTTCACATACTTTGCCTTTTATTTAATAAAAATACGAAATAACTTTTTCTCTAAGAATAAAAGACATATTGCGTAAAAATTTAGTGTTATATTACGTAAATTCTACAGTCGAATGATCTTATCTTTACACCATAAAAGAAGAATGATAGTAGGAATAATATTTACAGAAGACAAAACGATTATCGCATATGCTCAACAAAGCTGTTGTTATCAGAATTGAAGAGCTTAGTGAAAGAACATTTTAAGTGACATTTATGAAAAAAAAAATGAAATTTTATTGTCCAAAGAATATATTATTCCATTTTTCCACTTAACAAGTTTTCTTTCTTTTATAAATTTAAGGTAGGCGAATACCCAAAATTCTAAAATTTTTACTATTTTTAATCTTTTCCAAATTTGGCATAGTGATTTCAAATATAATGAACAATGCTTTTTAGGCATTTTTTTTATTTAAATATAATTGATTTATTTTAAACGGTGTTTTTCACCTAAAAAAAGGGGTTTATGCCAACAGTTCTGGTATAAAAAGTTTTACATTAATTTACCTGAAATTTTTTACAGATGCTATTTCAATATATATCTGTGCCATGATCCTCTAACATTTGGTGTAAATAAATAAGTTTTTTTTTTTAAATTTCCAAGTGTAAATTAATCGAAAAAAATTCTTTTTTTGTGGTTAATTTATGATATTTTTCTGAATAACTTTTTTCTTGTAATTTGTATGTAACTCTAGAGGGTCATTGCATGCATCAGTTCAAAACGAAGAATTTAACACATAATTAATGTTTATAGGATGAAAATTCAATGTGGTAGACTTGTTAGCGTAAACCTCTTTTTTTAGTAGAAAAACACGGTTTAAAATAAATAAATTATATTTAAATTTTAAAAAAATGCCTAAACATTATTATTCATTATATTTGAAATCACTATACCAAATTTGGAAAGATTAAAGTAATAGCAAAAAATTTTAGAATTTGGCGGAATTTTGGGTATTCGCCTACCTTAAAGTTAGGTATTTTTTTACCGTTTGCTAGTCCCGTTTTTAATGTATTTAAGTGCAAACGAAAAACTTTAAAGCTTATTTTCTCGTTTTCTCCTTTTTGTCACTTAGCTTTTTCTCAAACTAAGTTCTTCAATTGTTATCGAAATTTTGTAGCTCATTGTCCACATTTTTACATCCATTGTTTGTAGCTCATTGTGCATAAAAATACTCGATTTTTCTTATTACAATCGATGCCCGTGAATTATTAGTTAAAAAACAACACAATGAAGAGCTACTAGTTAAGTAAAACTACTTTTGTCAAGGTCATGGGAAACGGCTTCCGCTGATTAATTTTAATAAATATCTCCGAATCTCCTCAGTTATTACCTAATACCTCCTCAGTTGCGTCTTCACTTTTGTTGCACAATGGCTGAAGAAAATTTGTCCGCAGTTTTAAATCTCAAAGGAGAAATTAATTTGGTAAGAAAATTTTATAATTTAAGTTCTGTAAATTTATTTTAAGCGTACACTAGCATTTAAAATAAAACATTCAATTGCACACCCCCTTTTTAATTTTCAAAAGGAAGATTGTTTGATTTGAAACCTTATTAGAGAAAGAACATTTTTTTAAACCACCTTCAAGTAAAACCACCTTTAACAAATAAATTTCGTGAATGAGAATGCTTATGATGAAGAAAATGTTGGCTAAATAACTTGCTATTTGACCAAGTGTATCAGAGAAATTTATTAGTTCGTGTTTATTCGAAAATCAGATTTTTGTTGAATAGAGACAGAAATCTTGTCTCTATTCAACAAATCTTTCTAAATGATAAGGCTAAAAATTTAGAAGTCTATAAATACAATTCCTAGAAGTAGAAATACAATTGTGAAATTCATTTTAATAATACCCATACAGCCACCATTGTCTACAAGATATCTATTGGCAATCTACGTGATCCATTAGCCATTCGAGATGTATATTGGACATCTATTGCATATCTGTCCCCAAAATCTATTTTTTGGATATCTATTAGCTATCTCTGTGTCGACTAATTTAGACTTAGAGATTTGGGACTTCTAATAGATGAGCATCAACTCCTATTTATTAGATATCCATATTCTGGATGTCTACTAGACGTCCTGGTTGTTATATTTTTCGACTTACCAAAATTATATGTCTTTTAGATGTCTAAATTTAGGAGTTCAAAGATATTTGGTCTTTGTGTTAGATTCTTCATAAGAAGATAGATTTTCGAGAGCTTCGCAAAGAATTTTGTCAACTTTTCTTCACATGAGCATATCCACGATTAGCCGATACGAGGATACGTCTGTACATCTTTCATATGACCTCTAGAAATTACATCTTTACTTCATTTTAAACCTATAACCATATAAAAAAGGTAACTTTTTTTTCAAATAAAAACTTTGTGTATTAAATCCGTCAATGAACGAAATATTAAAAATAAATCTGAGTATTTGAGAATTGATTTTTAAATGGAGTATTATTTACAATAAAAACTATATACCACATAATTATCCGTTTTTTCCTTTACGCACGTTCAAATGTATTATTAAAATGAAAATAAGGATTTTGCATTAAAAAATATACATATGGTAAAGTTCTTGTATTTTATTTTGAATATCAATTGTTGGACATTTATATCTATTTAAAAAAAACGGTTAAGATACGCGAAAGCTTGCTTAAAAGTACTGAAAGTCATTTATCGATTAATAGCCATTATTTTAATTAATAATGCTTCAACAAATTATTTAGCTAATATGCAGATGGCAGCACTAAAATATCTTTACAATATAAAGTAAAAAGGTTTCTTTATATGAGCCAAACCAGAAGCCTATCCGTGAACAAAGCGCCAAATGTGTATTCTGGCAACCATGTAACATCTCGCTTGGGGTACTGCTTGCTAGACGAGAACGAGACCATCAGGCAGGCATCAATGCATGGCATGTACTGGATTGAGACTGATTAGATGGGGTCTCAGTTCAGTGGTCTCAGCAGGAGGCGCCCACAGCCAGGGTTATTTCAAGGATGGGGCAGAAGGGAGGACCTTCATTTCTCGGAAAAAGAGAGGGTCTTTCAAGTGACCCATACACAAGACACCAGGGGCCATAACGACTCTTCCACGTGTTAACCACAGATAAGAGACGGAAGGTAGCCTTAATTTGTATATTCGGACAATTCGTGAAAATGGCATTCCTGTTTCCTGGCACAGCAAAGGAAGATGGAGGAGGAATTTGTTGTAAATTTGTCAAGCCGCATGCCAGTGGTCTGGTAGCTGCCAAAATAATATTCGAAGTGTCCGCAAAATTCAAACTAGAATTAGATTTTAATTAATGGAAAGATGAAGTGAAAGCTTAAACTAAACATAAACCATTAAACATATTTTTTGATGCATTTATAGTTACGAAAAGTCAACAGATGAAAAATAACTCGTTTTGAGGGCGCTATATTTTAATTGAAAATTCAAGCTATTCAAATTATTTAAAGATATATGCTTTGCATTTATTAATGTTAAATAAAAGTGTTTTATAAAGATTAAAAACTTTTAAAACCAAAACTTTAAATTTGTTTTCGACTCAGGTTTCTAAAATATCATGTTTTCACTTATATTTAAAAAAAAAAAAAAAGTGCAACAATTATGCCCCAAAGTATTATCAATTGTGAACAGTTATTAAAACCATATGCATTTAAGATGCAATGTAGCTTCCTCTGTTTATAATGTTGGATGTTTTTTGGAAGACTTTTTGTTCACAACCGGGTATCTAACTCTATTATACCATACTCGGGGCCCGGATGGCCGAGTGGTAAGCATCGCAGGCCAGCAGTCTGCGTGCTGTAACGGGCGCGGGTTCGATTCCCGCCTTCGCCCTGGGTGTATTTCCTCTCTTTGTGACAGTAAAAAATCTTTCTGTGTCTGTCTTACTTGACGAAGACTTATAAGCGGCTCACTGAGCAAGCACACAAGTCGGAATATATATGTAAAATACCCTACCCTACCATACCATACTTAAAATTGTAGCCTCTCCCCTAACGTTTAAAGTTGTATAGGAAATGTTCCTTGTAAAAAAAAAACTAATTGAATTAACTAATTAAATTACCAATTAGGTAACCATTAAATGATTTTTTTTAATCGTTTTGAAGTGTAAAAACACAAATGTCATATTGCCCGACAATTATTTTATGCGGTATATTTTCCTAACCGCATAACTCAGTTTAAAAACTCGGATAAACTCAGTTTTAACTCAAAATTAGATTATTGTACTGACCAAATTATGGTCTAGATGCCGTCCCGCTGGCGCAACGGTTAACGTGTTAGCTCATGGAGCTGGTGGGCTCGGGTTCGAGTCCCGGTCATGGCATGGATGTTTGTGTCCGTCAATAAATGTTGTTAATTGTCTAAGTGTTTGTGTCGTCTCTTTCTTTGTGTGTCTCTTGTGATTGTGTCATTTCTGGGGTTGAATACACTAGACCTAAGGTCGCAGTGTTCGGCGAACTTGCCCCCCACCAAGAAAGTCATATGTCATGGTCTAGATCGACTCAGAAGTGTATAATGCCGAATTTTGAAACGTTTTAATTGAGAAATAAAAATATGCAAGAAATTTTGCCGTTTTTAGGTCTTTTTCGACATTGTGGGTTGTCCGTTTAGTCAATCGTTTGCAATGCAATCTGTCTCAAGTTATTCATTTTGTAAAGTGATTGTGAGCACCGTTTTTGGCTCTGTTTTCTTGGAATATTTTGAAGACTTTTCTTGCATTAAAATACATTTTTGTCGAATTTTAGATTGCATAAATTTGAGAAAATTAATGTGGGTGAATGATTCTTTGTAACAGTCAACGAAGGGGGTCTCGAGTTACCCTGAGTAACTGTAACTTCAAAACGTCTTGTGGACAAGTATTATTTTACACCTTTGAAAGAACAGCCAACAGTTGGTTGTAATCTGTACTTTTAAATCCATAATAGGCTATTATTGTCATTGATTTTCTTCAGCAAATTTAATTATATTTTTTTACAATTGTAAATTTATTTGCTATCAAAACAATAATTATGTAAAATTGCTGGGATGCAAATTATAGGTAATCGGAAAAAAAGCAGAGGAAAAAAAAGCTACAGAGAAAAGAAGCTAAATTAAATATAAAAAAAACAATTTGTTTGGTCTAATTGCACGTACATTCGTCATAGTTATATGTAGTTGAGGTTGTAGGCTGAGTTTTTAATAAGGATGTTTCTTAATCCTCCATACCAAATATAAAACATAAGGTAATGAAAATAAGGGAATCAAAAACCCGAAATGTGGATTTTGTGTTTTCTATACGTTTTGAAAGTGCTTATTATAACAAAAGGGGTTTATAAACAATGGTACGTTTGTAAGTCGATTTGTCTGAAACCACTATACATATAGTTCAGGCTAAATGAGTTACGAGCTTCAAATTTTGTACGCGGGTTTATAGTAACTTCCGGTACCGGACGTCAGTCATAATAAAGTTTTCAAGAAAATTCCACCTGCGCAAGGGTTAGAATTTATTGAACATTTTAAGTTATTGAAATTACCTTATTAGTCATATAATCACCTAGAAATGTTAGTATTGATTTATTAAACGATAATAGTCGTGAAGAGTTACACATCTCTAGTATTTTCTTTACTATCGCGGCAAATTTGCTTGTCTGCAGTTGTATTTAATGAGGAAATTCTTTGTTGGGGAGATTTCATGACTACGGGTGGACTAGGGATTTATCGGTATCCCACAAACAGGTTTTCAAACAATGGACGGTTTCGTACTTGTCAAGGTTGCTGGTAGCATTTTTGCAATGTTCGCATTTTTAGAAAATGTGTTTTGCAATGGTAGCAGCGAAATTTGCATCCATTAAACTTATTTAGTGATTGGACAAATTCTTGTTTTTTTCTGTTCGAAAAATATCTTTCAAATAAGTTTTTATGATGAAGTGAAAGAATTAAAGTATAAATTACACACTATAAATTGTTATTACACTATTAATACTCTATAATTGGATGCTTATAAAGAATCTCAACTGTAAATAAAATATTGCATAAAACATTAAATTCAAGGGCTTTTTTGATTTAAATAAGTAGGTTTTTGTAACAGTAACTGTTGCTTGAACCGCTTCTACACAATATTCATGCACATTGGAAATAAAATAGTTAACCATAGTAGGGGAAGGTGGGTTCCCTTGGACTTATTTTGACTTTTCAATTTTTAATTTCTTTATTACTTGCAAAAGTGAATAAAAATATTTTTACTTAATACTTTAATTGTTATATACAACATATATTTATTTTTAACATGTTATTTAAATTATTTCAACTATTAAAAAAATAAACACGGAAAATTGTAATTAGGACCAAGGTACAGCACCGGCGGTGTACCTTGGTCCAACTGATAGTGTACCTTGGACCAATTATTAACAGGTAGAGATACTCAAATTACAGTCCGAAAACCAATATTTATTAGCCGCATAAAATTCAAAAATACATTTTACAACCTATTCTTATTTCTAGCCAAGATTGTAGTGATTGGTTATGTTAGGTCAATTGGCTTAGTAAGGGGTTTTATTGCCTTAGTTTTTTTAGTGCCCTTTTGGCTTTTCAGTTGTAATGCGATCTTTCTCAGGTGTATCCGTTAAAATGCAGCATACAAGTTAAACTGTCATTTCATGCCATAGAAAAACATTTGGCTATATTTCTGTCATAAATTTAAAAAAACAACTCAAATATTTTCTCCTGTGTTTATACAACTAGGCCTAAATGTAAAAAGGAAATTCTGCTTAGATATTTATTATAAAAAAAACATCGTTTTAGATGTTTATGCAATAATTATTTTCTATATTATGTCAACATGGTTAAAATTTTATGGGCCTACCACAGATCTAAATAATTAACTACAGAAAAATTATTTGTCGCACCATATAAATTTTTTTTACAAATTTCCATTCTACATAATTTTACAAATCAGGGTTGCATATTAATAGCTTAAAACACTTAATTTCTCAAAGGAAAAAATTTACTTGAAATTTAAAAAGGGTTTTCAACAATCTGAAGTACATAAGTTCTATAGTAGTGTACCTTGGACCAGTCCAAGGTACACTACCTGTATTAGGTTCGAGGTACACCACTTGGATATTAAAAACAAAATAGTTAATCCACCATGTTAAGGTTAGACCTAACTTAATTTCAAGCACACAGTTTTATAACTAAAACTTTGCTTAATATTGCATAACCATCGTTTCTGAATAAACACTACATGTTTGAGTATAAAAATACACTAAAGAATCTGACAAAAATTTACTTTTGAACTGTGAATTTAGTTTTTCGAAACCTCTTAAATAAATTGACCTTTTAAACAAACAGACAGATTCACTGAGACCCCTGGTAGCAAATACTTCAACTGCCTATGGTGTTGTTTCAATATCTAAGGAAATCGAGCTAGAATCAGCATAGGTTTAAGGTACACATATGTCCAAGGTACACCACTTACCCCTATCTAATATATTTCTATATAAAATTTAAATAATTAGATAAAAATCTTAAAAAACAAATCGAATACCAGAATAACTAAAACTGAAAATAATAGCACTGGAACTGTTGTCATGCAAAGCGTGAAACATGTCCATTGGCTTGGCTTCTCACGTATGTAGTTAGTCTTGTGTAGCAAATTGTTCACTTTTTTGACTTCATCTGGGAAAAAAATATAATGCCGTATGCTGGGAAGAAAAACTAATGCCCTTTTATGTAACTAAGGGGGGCATGCGACGAATTCGTTGCTCTTTTTCCTGCACCTCTTGAAGCTAGAACAATTTTGTTGCTTAATGGGGCATTACACTGCGAATGTGGGTGTAAAAGTCATGAAAGTTATCATCTCTTCTCACCCCTATGTTGATAATAGAAAATAAAATCTGTGTTAGCGAATATTCGTAGGGTTTCTCTGAAAACAAAATTGACTTTAATTAATTTCTCGTTTGATGCGCCCATGCATTTCACCGTATTCCATGACAATGAAAAAAAAAAAAACCCGACCGTAACTGAAAAACAAGAGCTAAATTACATCGGTGATATTCGTGTTTAGCACGTCGAAATCATTCCGAATTGGGTACTTTCATCTCAGTCGCAGAAAGTTTTAGAAATTTTGTTGTCCAGAGTTAAATATAAATAGATATGACAAGTTCTCATAATTTTTGGCAAAAAAAAAGTATCAAAGCAAATAATTTAGTGAGTACAACACTGATCCGATTCATGAAATTTTAATTAAACCAATCACTATTAACAAACAGTTTTGAACCAAACCCGAAAAAATAGGGTTTTTTTTTTCAGATGGGAGGGAGGGGGCACCACCTAAAAAACGAGTTGAATTAAATTTATATGAAGTTAAGCATAAGAAAGTAAGCGCTCGCATGTGGTTTATGTTTGGAAATTCTCATCACTCTTTACTCGACTGCTATTGCAAACTATTAACAATGAGCTAACTATTTGTTGAGCTTTTTTTTCATAAATTCAAAAATATATAATTTGTATATAAGGCATTTATTTTGACCTAGTTTATTTTACATGAAGTCTGAAACGTAACCCATAAAATAATAAGTGACTGTAATAAATTTGAGGAAAATCACTCATATTTATATTAAAAACGCACTAACTTAAATTTTTGAGTTTTTGATGATAAATTAAAAAAAGAATTTGAATGACTTATTTTCTATAAATTTACTATACATAAGTGTCTGAAAAAGACCCTAAAAATTAAATAGTGCTTCGGATAATATTGGAATTTGGAGGATATCATATAAAGAAAAACATTTTTACCTCACTCTTCGTCGCTTCCTACCACATTGTATACCTGCAACACGACCCTGATTTTACGGATATCATTTAATTTCTGAAAATGTTATTTTGCTACCCAAATGGCTTTGTGAATAATCTTTATATCGTATGCGAAAGTGTCTATAATATTTGTATTGACTATTTTTCCGTATTTGGCGTAGACATTGATTTATAATGGAATTAAAAAAAAAAAACATTATTTTTACGCTTACTTTAAACCACGTGCGTCACACGCTATTATTAATTAAATTGGCTGAAATTTGCAAGAATAATGTGTTCATATGAACGAACAAATTGAGGGCCTTTCTGAAATTGAAAATTCGTTTTTTAGAACCGCCCACTCATTTTTTAGTCCGTTGATTCAAATCACAATGAATTCGGCAGGTTTATTAACATCTAACTAAAGCCAAACATATAACCAAAAGGAAGAAATAAAAAAAATAAAGATTTTATATTAATGTTATTTTTTTAATCTAAAAATCTAAACAAAGTATAATTTTTGTAGAACAATTACTTTTTTTCGCTAAATCAACAATTCATATGTATTTGTCTTTTTGTGAGTTTATGACACGAGAAAAAGCAAATAATTAAACATGAGCTGTGTTCCTAAATACTTTTTTACCCCTTAGATACACATATCATCCTATGGGTTGTAATGTGCTACTGAAAATTTGTTAGCTTTGGACATTCCTCCATGGTTTAGGAGCGGAAACACAGGGCGATGATAAGAACTGACGAGTCATATGTCTGCCCCTCGCCTCGAGGTAAGGGGGGAAAGACTTAAGCGGCGGCCCGCACTCCAGAAACAACTCCAGACAGCTCGGGCAATTAAGGAGGGGAGGGGGGGGGGGTAAGAACGAGAATACCATTTTTTGACGTACATCGCTTTTTAGCAGTCGCCAAACTATAAATATTGCGTAGCGCCACCTTGTATTATGTAAACGAAATAAAAAAAATTATATGAATATAGTTTTCAATAGATTATAATATTTAATGCTTAATCGTCTAAATATTTTCAGGAAAAACTTTTTCGTGTGAAATGTAGCATTAAGTTTGTTATGTAAATAATAGACTTAATGCTACATTTACATACAAACATTCGAATATTTATACACTACATATATAAACATTCGAAATTTTTGAATGTTTATATGTTTAGTATATAAACATTCAAATTTTTGAGCTTAAAACTTTGTGAAATTAAACAGATAAAAAGTAACCAATAAATAAAGTTAAAATCGATAAGAAGTTAATAAAAAGTTTGAATATGTAAATATTTTTTATGTTAGTAGTTCCAAGGTTTTTCAATTAAATGATCTTTTAGGTAACTATTTTTTTATAATCTGGAAAATTTTAAAATTATATTAAATAAATAATAAAAAGAAAACAAACTAGAAAATTCCAAATATATATATAAAAGCCTATATATTTAAAGTTATAACGAATGTCAATATGGCTCTTTTTAATGAAACTTTTATTTATTGAAAAATGATAACTCCGAGTGGTTTGAACTACACATAGTTACATTTTGTCAAGCATTGGTTACATTTTGTCAATATTTTTAGAAATTAGATTTAAATTTTTAATTATTTTTTTTAAATGTAGCAATTAAAAATAAATTGGTTTTTTTTTGTAATATCTCTTGGAAATTTCATGGGACATTGTGTTAAAAAAATAAACTCCTCTTGTAATATTTGACTTTTCTTTAGGGGAGTCGGATGGCTGTTTGAGAAAAAAATGTCGATCTCTTGTTAATTTGAAAAAAAATCTACATGTCGTTAGCTTTAATTTAAGATAAAGATTATTGATTTCTGTTGAGAGGTTTTTTTTTTATAAGCATTTTAGGGAAACTCTGAGCATCAGATTTTACCTAAACATTACATTTCTTTTGCGTTTCCCTGAAATATAATTGGTTTTCAAGCATTTAGGAACACTTTTCTCACTAACTATAAAATATATCAACATGGGTTTTTTTGTCATTTATTCCCCATTAAAAGCTCTTTGATTTGAAATGAGGGATTTTAAATATCCCGGCTAAAAAAATTATATAACTTTAAATCTCATTTGGGTAAAAGGCTCTCATGGGTAAAAGGAAAATATATAACCGGTAATCTTTTAATGAAAAGAAATATGAATACATTAATGTTTTTTTTTTTTACATTTTAAACTTTAATTTTTCTTTGGTAATTGAATTTTATAAACTGAAAAATTCTAAAAATACTAAAATCAAAAGGGCAAAAGGAAAACAAACGATTATCTTTTATGAAAAAAAAAGAACAAATCAATAGTGTTTTTTTATATTTTCATTAAAATTTTTTCTTAGGTATCTAATTTTTATAAAAAGGGAGATTCTAAAAGTATGTATATTAAATAATCCAAAAACAAATTAGAAAATTCAAGAAAAATAAAAGCAATATAAGAGGAACCAACTACGTAAAAAAGTAAATTTTAAAATAACTCTTCATCGCTATTTGCGATTTTATGAAGCTTTGAATTTTATAGGGAAGAATATATAATTTTAAAAAACGTATAATGAGTTTAAATAATGAAATATGTGAAAAATTTAATTAAAAAAAAACAATACGATAAAATAATGAAAATGCAAAGAAACACACTTGAACTTATAGCAAATGTCAATATGTGGTTCCTTTAAATGAAACTTTTATTTTTTGAAAAATTATAAGCATGAGTTTCAAGTCTTAAAAAAATCTAGCAATTTAAAATAAATTGGTTCAAAGAAATCTCTAAGTATTTTATGGGACTTTATAGTATTAAAAAAAATCCTCCCTAGTTGCTAAGTATTTGACTTCTCCTTAAGAACCTAAATGTGCGCTTATCAACCAAGTCCCTGTAGCTTAACGGATAGCGCACTAATCTACAGACATGAAGGTCCGTGGTTCGAATCCCGATTGAAGCGACTCCCGGCATTGAAAGTGAAAAAAAAATTCGTAAAATAAGTCAACCGCTCAGTAGGAGAATGTAACACATAAACCTAGTTCAGAATTAATTTTTAAACAATAAAATAATTTTTAAACCCATTTTAAAAATTCATTAGTGGCGCCACCTATCTTTGCATTTTTTAACTATTTGTTCTAGGTGCATTCTATCACATCCATAAATTCAAAATGTATCCAACATGTCTAGAATTGGTATATTTTTTAGATATTGTAGACCTCGTCGAGAAATGTTTTGTTGTTAGGGTTGGTCGAATAGATATCCACAAAGTACATAAGACTACTCATGGAGTTTGTTGACCTCTAATGGACGTTCACCATAGCACGAATTTATCCAGAAAGTCTAAAACACGTCCGTAATGTCTAGAATATCGCTGTCAAATAGATTCCTAAAGGATATCACTCGGCGGAAACTACGGATATCTATAAGACGTCTATGGATGGTAAACTCAAATTCTAATGGATATCATGGATTTTCCGAATAACGTCTTATAGATGTCTACTGGATAATGAATGGCTAGTATTGTGTCTTTACAGTACGGATATAAAATATATTGAAATATGACAATTTAGTTATTTTAAATACCTTTTGCTTATGTATAATGAAATTTTTTTTGTTAAATTGCTCTTCTCATTGCCAAAAAAAATTTCTTTTTTCGTTATGTATCATTTAATCTTTTTAAATGTTTTAGGAAAACAGAAAAGTTCCCGAACCGAAACCCGATGGTAAAAAAACAATTTTACTCTCTTTTTTAAAAAAAATAAATTTTAGGAATTGGTTCTTATCAAATATCATAATTTCAGAGGCTTTAATAGCTATCCACACAGTCGGGATTTGTGGATCAGATGTCCACTTCTGGAAAAATGGACGTATTGCCGACTTAATTGTGAGGAATCCAATGGTCCTAGGTCACGAAACCAGCGGTGTTGTTGCTAAAGTGGGCAGTGATGTTAAGCATTTGAAACCAGGTAATACTTAAGGGGGAATAGGTGAACTGGAAGAAGGGTCTCCAAATCAAAGTGCATCAGTGTTAATCCAATGGAGAGAAAAATATTTTCTCGGCCACATTTCTCCGCTTGTATTAAATATTTTTAAAAACGGATTTTTTTATGCGATAAATGTAGCTGAATTACAAGTCCCGACATCCCACTTTTTGAAATTCGACATTTTTTGAAAAATTTGAAAAAATAATTTTACCAAAAGTATTCGAAGCAATTTAAAAAAATAGGATTATGGAGACCTGTAAGTTATCTACATTTATTATTAAAAAAACAGCTTGAAAAAAATATTCAATACAGCCGGAGAAATGTTGCAGAGAAAATAGTTTTCCCCCCGTTGGATTAGCATTGAGGCACTTGAGTTTGGAGACCCGCGGTCCAGCGCACTTATTCCCCCTTAACCGATTGAAAAAAAAATTTAAAATACAATGCTTTTGAATATTTGAACTAAAAATTTTAATTTAAAGTAAATATTAATGATATCTATAGTTTATATAAGAATGTAAGGCTGGAGGTTGCTAAAACGCTAAGATAATTTATAAAACAAATTTTTTATGATATCCATTTACATTTTGGGAAAAACTAAGACCATCTGGGTTCGTAATTGTTGAGAATTTAAACATTTCGATTTTTGCTATGTTGACATTCTTAACAATTATCAATCACCGGATGATCCGGGTTTTCGAGAAATCAAAAATGAGTATAAATAAAATTTGTTTTAGAAAGTTCATTTTTAAAGGGAAATTTTTTATATAGTCTTCCTATTCTGTTAACAAAATAATTAAATTTAACTGATTTACCATTTTGCTAGCAATTTAACTAGAAATCATAAAAAGTAATTATTTGTCACTGTTTACTTGCCTATAAATTTATTACTTTATTAAAGCAGGTTATGCTTTTTTATTCCTCCGCATGTGAAAGACAGTCTTAGATACTACTGATTAAAAACTTAACAAATGTAGCAAGATCGAAATTTCACGTGAATATTGTGTAATTTTCCATATTGGAATACGTGCTTTTTTAGAATTTAATAATTTTTTGTTTAAACAGTGAATACATCCGAAACTTTTTCTGCCTACGATATTTCTGATGAATAAACGTTGATAAAGTCAGGTATTCTCCAGTACGTGGCAACATCTATATACATATTGATCAAATGAGCCGTTAACTATAACAACAGCTTATATTTTGGGGAATTAAAAACTTAAAATTGTATAGTTACTTTCAGTTGATAAATATTCTTTCTATGGTTTCATTTAGGAGATCGCGTGTGTCTGGAAGTCGGAATTCCCTGCCGCAGGTGCGAATTTTGCCTGGGAGGCAGGTATAACTTGTGTCCCTATGTCACATTTGCTGCCACACCACCCACTGACGGAACTCTCTGTCGATACTTCGCCATCAATGCGGATTTTTGTTTCAAGTAATACTATTAACTTTCAAGTACTTTACGTATATAATAATATAACTTACGTTCAAAGCCTCCTTGTTGAACTGAGTTAAGTCACATTACTATGGTTTTGAGGAATGATCATTGCCTGTTGCAACCTTCGGCTCCTTATTCCCTCTTTTGAGGTAAAGACAACTAAGCTATCAGGTTAAAAACTTAAAATAGGCTCATTATAATGTGACATGACGTACAATAACTGTGATCTAACAAAGATTGAAAACACAAAAATTCTTTATAAGTCAGATTTAACATAGTATTGTTGTATTATAACAATTTATTCGTTTTATAAATTTAATTGAGCGGACGAGAGCAAAAGGCAATGGAGTGGTATTACTCCGACAAATAATTTCAGGTTATTTTACATTAGGAGTTTGGCTAACTCTAAAATATGATGTTGACATATTGCCCAGTTTTTATTGCTTGTTTCAGACTGCCAGATCACGTGAGTCTCGAAGAAGGTGCACTGATCGAACCTCTCTCAGTGGCAGTCCATGCTTGCAGAAGAGCTGGCGTTGAGGCTGGAAAAACAATACTCATTTGTGGAGCTGGTTAGTGGGTTCATATTAGCCTAATTCACACAAGGGTGCGCAGCCCCTAAATTCAACTGAAGAAATTAATCAACATCAATAAAAATTTGCACACGCTCTAAGGAGTAATATGGCAATTATTCGGCTATGGTAAGACCTAAAAATTAAATTTCTTAATTAAAAAATATATATTGAAAAAAACCCCGATAAAATTAGCGAATTTTGCATAATTAATGGTCTCAGAGGCAACTAAAGATATTAACTCAGATCAACAAAATTTTGCACACATACTAACAATAATATAAGGTAACTTTTCCGCACTATTAAAATTAAAGATTCCAATTTCATAATTTTTAAGAAAAAAAATTGAAATTAGCGAATTTTGCATAATTAATGGTCTCCGAGGCAACTGAAGAAATTAACTCAGATCAATAAAATTTTGCACATACACTAACAATAACATAAGGCAATTTTTCCGCACTATTACAAATTTTATATCAAAATCTTGGTTTTTTCGATACACCCTAATTCACACACTTGGATTTCTGACTATTTTTGGCATGTGTTATTGAACAACATAACATGTTACACGATATGTTTCATATAGTGAGAAGAAATCGAAAGGCATGCGCTTTTTCCGTGATGCAAACGGAAAACTTGTTCATTATATAAAAAACAATATCCGTTAAATTATCGCCTTTTTCGTATATTTTTACATAACAGTGTTGTGTTGCTTCTTTTTACAGAAAATTGATGTTTTTTTTGATGAACAGTGTCAAATGAACAACTTGCTCTAACAGCATTTAAACACAGGCGTTTATGTATTCAATCGCTATCAGCGAAACTAACATTTTTGCCGATGTCACACAATAAATTTTTGATTATATGTAAACTCACACCATAAGGGAGTTGCAGCACTTTTACCATCATACTGTGATGGTATATTAGAGGGATTTTGCAGTGTTGCGTTTTGATGTAGAAAAGAGTTAGGAAACAGGAACCCAAGTGTGGGTTAAAAATACTTTTGAATCTTTGTAGACAAATGGATGATCTTTAAAGTTTACTCTTTCCCCGATTGTTGTACATTGAAATCAAATTTTTTTAATGAATAAAAAAATAATTTTAAAATATTTGATTTGTTCTGTTCATCAGGTCCCATTGGATTGGTAAATATTTTAACATGCAAGGCCATGGGAGCTTCGAAGATATGCATCACTGGTAAGGAATCGATTAAAAAGAAGTATGATTCACTATATTATTTGCTTTTCTTTCATTTGTATTTCCTCATTAAAATAAATTGTGTTAAGTGGTAGATGAGAATTACTTATTGCTGTACCATAAGTTTAAATGGCATTAATTAAAAAAAAATTAAGGATAGTATATGAAATTTGAGCAAGCTTGGAGCAACACCTTTGATGTTGGTTTTATAGGTAAAAACAATCCGTCTTATTTGTTGCACATAGTTTCAATTAACTGAAAGGTGTAGTTTGCATATGTATTTTTATATTGTCTAGATATTTCTGAAAACCGATTGGAGGTTGCTAAAAAGCTAGGAGCTCATCCTGTTTGCGTGAAGGGATTAGATGCAGATGGAGTTGCTGATATGATCAGATCCAAACTTGGAGGTCCTCCTGATATTACCCTTGAATGCAGCGGAGCAGAAGCCAGCATAAGAAATGCTATCATGGTAAATTTATTAAACTTATGGTAACTAAAACTTATAAAAATAGGCGTAGATAGTTTTTTAACGAAATTTTATGTAATGCTTTTAATTTATTGAATAAAAGGTAATATTTGTGTATGGATTAAATAAGCGTTTTATAATATACAAAAAGAACAAAGAATACAAAAAATAAGGGCTAAAATGGCAAGTTAAGCTATGCGTTGTTAAGTAAGTAGAGGAAGGTGGGTTCCCTTGGACCTATTTTGACTTTTTAATTTTTAATTCCTTAATTACTTGCAAAAAGTGAATAAAAATATTTTTACTAAATACTTTATGTAGTTACATACAACATATATTTATTTTAACATGTTATTTAAACGATTTCAACTATTAAAAAAATAAATACAGAAAATTGTAATTAGGACCTAGGTACACCACCAGCGGTGTACCTTGGTCCAACCGGTAGTGTACCTTGGACTAATTATTAACAGGTAGAGAGACTCGCTTTATAGTCCAAAAACCAATATTTATTAGACACATAAAATTCAAAATTACATTTTACAACCTACTCTTATTTCTAGCCAAGATTGTAGTAATTGGTTATTTTAGGTCAATTGGCTTGTAAGGGGTTTTATTGCCTTAGTTTTTTTAGTGCCCTTTTGGCTTTTTCAGCTGCAACGCGATCTTTCTCAGGTGTATCTGTTGAAATGCAGCATAAAATTAAACCGTCATTTCTTGCCATAAGAAAACATTTGGCTTTCTTTCTGTCATAAATTTGAAAAAACTCAAATATTTCCCCCTATGCTTATACAACTAGGCATAAACGTAAAAAGGATGTTCTGCAAAGATATTTATTATAAAAATAATCTTTTTAGATGCGTATGCAATAACTATTTTCTATATTATATCAATATGGTTAAAATTTTTATAGTTCTACCATAAATCTAAATAATTAACGACAGAAAAATATTTATCACACCATATAAAAATTTCTTACAAATTTACATTCTACATAATTTTACATATCAGGGTTGCATATTAATAGCTTAAAATCTTTAATTTTTCAAAGGAAATTATTTACTTGAATTTTAAAAAGGGTTTTTCAACAATCTGAAGCCCATATGACCGATAGTAGTGTACCTTGGACCAGTCCAAGGTACACTACTATCAATTGATTTAGAATTAAATTAATTTCAAGCACATAGTTTTATAGCTAAAACTTTGCTTTATATTGCATAACCATCGTTTCTGAATAAATACTACATGTTTGAGTATAAAAATACACTGAAGAATCTGACAAAAATTTACTTTTGAACTGCGAATTTAGTTTTTCGAAACCTCATTGATCAATTGACCTTTTAAACAAACAGGTAGAACTTGGTTACAAATACTTTAACTGCATGTTGTGTTGTTTCAATATCTAAGCAAATCGAGCTAGAATCAGCATAGGTTCGAGGTACACATATGTCCAAGGTACACCACTTACCCCTATATAGTGCTGGTGAACGGCTGCAACTATCTAATTAATATATTCAAGATCCTGTTTGCTAAACAGAATAGATATCTGGGGATAATTTTGTTGGAACAACTTTAAATCAATTTATTTAACTTTAGCCTAGTCAGTGCGAATACTACTTTGTACCATAAAATATAAGTAACTTAGCTATTAATACTTCATTACGACAGTGAGAAAACGGTAGTATACACGTATGGTAGTACTACAAAATAATGCAGTATATGCATGTAGTACTATTCGCATACACTTAAAATGAGCCAAATTATACTCCAGAAAGCATATTAATAGCTTTCCTCCTATTCTAGGTAATTAAATCCGGTGGTACAGTTATGCTGGGTCAAGCATGTTAATAACTATCCTCCTATTCTAGGTGACCAAATCCGGTGGTACAGTGATGCTGGTCGGCCTGGGTGCTCCCGAAGTCACAGTTCCCATCATCGAGGCCAGCGTTCGTGAAGTGGACATCAAAGGCATATTCCGGTACGCCAATTGCTACCCGATAGCACTGGGTCTGGTGGCCAGTGGTGCAGTTGATGTCAAGCCGCTCATCACCCACCGGTTCAAGCTGGAGGAATCTGTGAAGGCTTTTGAGACCTCGCATTCGGGAGCTGGCGGTGCTATCAAAGTCTTAATTAACTGCGCTAAGTGAAATGTGCAAGATTTTATGCGTGAAGAAATTGATTGTTTCACTGATTTAGGCGTAAGTATTAAGGAAATAGGATTAAATAAAATTTAACAAAAGTGTTTTCTGTTGGAAACATTACATTTTTATCGTCATATAGTCAAAATAAATTTTATGTGAGAAGAAATCAATTGTTTTCCTTATTTATGCGTTGGTATAGGATGCAATTAGGCTTATAATATTAAAAAAAAGCCTTTGAAGTACATTAAAAAAATAATCAAGAGAAATTCAAATTAAAAAATTTTAAAGTTGAAATCGATATTTTTACTAACTTTTCAATATGTTTGAATACTTATTAAGTTCGAATCACCATTAAAGGAAATATTTTACAATAAACTGTATAAGTTCTGTACTGGTGTTTCCAGAGTTTTGTTAGCCGAACGAACATGAAGAGTACAGGGGAATAGTCCCTTCATCGACTGGGAATCTGTCTGTGTTGAGGTCTGCTGGGGAGAGTGCTGATCGGAAACCAGTTTCTCCATTCGTTCTTCTTTCGGAGTTCAAGCATCAGACTAGTGCCTTGCGTGAATCTCGATCATAGAGATAGTAAACGCGTGCGCCGCGTTTTATGAACCAATTCAAAATAGATTTCTTCACACCAGTATGGCGATGACTCGCTATTATAGCCTAGCACACCTGTTGCAGACAGATTCCCAGTCAATGTAGGCATTCTTCCCCCGTACTTTTCATTTATGAAAGAGTATAAGTAGACAGAAAATATACTATAGTCTGTCTATTTATTATGCTAGCTTTGAAAATACTTTCTTCCCCCATCCCTTCGCTTGGTTTTCTAGGAAACGGGGGGATCATCGCTTTTCTAAACCTAACGCGTTTAATGTTCTGTTGTGAGGTTGACAATCCGAACAGTTCAAACCCAAGTAGGGTGGGGAAAAATGCTCACGCCCTTTCGAAGAAAACCACATGCGGGGATCGGGGGAGGATAATACTTTCAAGGCTCGCATTCTAGATAGACAAGGTATAGTAAACGCTTGCGCCACGTTTTGAGAATCAAGGCAAAGTAGGTTTCTTCACACCAGTAGGGTGGTAAGTATTTTAGCCAAGCACACCTGATGCAGACGGATTCCCAGTCAATCTAGCTGTTCTTCCCCTGTACTTTTCACATATGAAAGGTATGAGCAGATAGAAAATATACTAGTTGGAGTGAAAGTAAAAAAAGACAACAAGCTATAGTCTAATGAATCAGACCATATTTTCACTGAAAATATGAATCAAAATTTTATTCATCATTTGAAAGACACTGGAGCACTGAAGTCACCATCAAACATCAGTAAATAACAATAATAACAACAACAACAACAACCAAATGCGGTTACGGGTAGGGTCCTAAAGATATTCGGACACATTGGGGAGGCGAGGAATACAAAGAGCAATTTTCTTTTGACCCATATTTTTGGTCATATATGTATTTGCACATTTATATATGACATCACAGTGTTTACAATAGGTTACATTATGCAGTAGGTTGTGTGAGGTCACAAATATACACACATTGAAAAGTGATTGCAGATGTTAATATTTTTCCCAAATATGTTTTTGTAATTTCTTTTGTATAACTTGAGAATGTGTTACTGCTTAGTTATCAGTATTTATCGCGCCAGATTACCAGAAAAGTATTTAATAACTAAATATTCATTTCTTCTAATAGATTTTTGATATTCATAAAGTAAATATTTTTCTTATACCAAATTTGGGTTGGATAAATTAAAAATTGGTTAGTTGTCTATCATTGAATTTTATTATGGGCTTTTTATAATGTGAAAATTCCTTTTTTTAAAGATGGAATCTGGTATTGAGTAAATCCACGTAAATTACTTATAATTTTAAATTTTAAATAAACTTAAGTATAAGTTTCTGTTGACTAATTAAAATAATTGTTGTCAGTAAGATATTAAATAAAACTTGTGTTTATTATTTGTATAAATTTGGAGTAGTATTTTTAAGGTTATGGTTAGAAATAGATATGTTTTAAAATTTAGTTTTACGCTTATTACAAGTACTCTATAAAATATAGCATTTAATAAACTATATTTTAATATTTTTAATAAAAAAAATGCATTTCTTATAGAAGAATTATGCTTTTATTTTAATTTTGCTTATTTGTTTCTACATTTCAAAAATAGAATTTAAAACTATTTTAGGAGAAATGCGCACTCGATTACTGATCTAAATATATTTTATAATCACATAAAAGATATTAAATATCCTATATAAATGTTTACTTTCTAAAGTTTAATATGTTATGATCTCTGAATGAGGAAGCAAATTTTGCATAATTCCATCTCTGCTTGAAATAAACACTTTTTAGTTTTAAATAGTTTAAATTTGGTATATTTTTATCTGATACGAAAAAGCTCACAGTTTTTAACCAAACCCCACCAATCCAAAATCTATCTACGCAATTATTGGTGGCAAAAATTAAAACTAGTTTTATTTATGATACTATTTCATTTTTTTTACCGAACACGACTGTTACTTAAAATAAGTGTTCTGCATATTATTCATCTCTCATAGGCCGAAAAAGCCTTCCAACTAATCTTTTGAAAACATAACACAGCTCATTTAAACATAAAACAATGTAATCTGAACAAGCACACAAGCTGGAATATGTATGTATCATACCATACCATACTAAAACAATGTAAACATTAACGATATCAATATAAATTAACTACAGATCACATTGTACTGCAGGACAAATTTTCTTTAAATTAAGTATGTTTAGATTAATATTCTCGTATTCTGAGCATTACCACCGATAACTAAGTAAATTTTTTTATGATGAAAAATAAAACATTGTTCAGAGTGTAAATGTTTGTTTGGATGAACGATTCTGTTCCTAATGTGTAATTTTACGAACTTTATATTTTTTATATTAAAACCTACACAGTTAAAAAAATTATGATGCATGATTGCATTGGAGTCCTGGCACTTTTCTAGCTCTGCCACCACTATTGGAATCGTTGATTTACCACTTTTGTGGGACTCGGATGGCCAAATGGTTTTGACCATTATGCGCGCTGCAACGGGTGAGGGTATACGATTCCCGCCTTCGTTCTGGGTGTACTTTCCTTTCTCTGTGACAGTAAATATTCTTTCTGTGTCTATCTTAATTATAGTAGGCTTACTTAAGCGGGTCCCTGATGATCAAGCACACAAGCCAGAACATATATGTATGTACCCCTACTTCTTTTGTGGTGCATCAAAGTTACGGTTTTTCCTAGCCTGCCCGTTGGCGCAGTGGTTAGTGCTCTAGCCTCTCGGGTTCGAATCCCGGTAAGGGCATGGATGTTTGTGCTTGTCAATAAATGTTGTTATTTGCCTATGTGTTTGTGTCGTCCTTCTTTGTGTGTCTCTTGTGACTGTCTCTTCTGGCAAGCTGGGTAATGGGCTATAAAGCCTACACTCTCCCTTCTAGAGGGCGCAATCACTGTCATTTGTCATGGCTTTTCCTAAAAATTGGTAAATTCACGCCCCAGATAAGGGTGGCAGCTAGAAGTTCCAAGATTCCGGTGCACCTTTCACAAATTTTTTTTGACTACTGTGTGAACCCTATATTATTTATAAATAAGTATTTTATTTTATGTTTTACAAATATTTAATATTGCTTACTGTTTTGTTGTACCCTTATAAAATAAATTTTAAGTAGTGTTTTCCCCCAGTAACTCTGCAATCACTTTTGGTAAAATACAGAATATTAGACAACGTTTCATAGAAATCATGTCACACCGCTCATCACAACAAAGTGATTGTCCACGTTAGAGAGAGACACAGAGGCTGGTAGAGATAATATAAAATTTCCTCATCTACTATGCAGAAAATTTTGAAGATCATGCCAAAATATACAAAAAGTGTTCGACAGATGTATATATTTACAAACATATATGATCGGAAAATTTTATAATTAATCGGGGTAGATTCTTTAATCTATGAAAATATATACTTTTATGCCACACAGTGGGAAATAAGGGGGTTATTCAAGTTTAACTACTTCAAAATGTTTTTAATTTTATAATTCAAAATTTTAATGTATTTAAAATATAGGTTAAATGTTGATTAGTTATTGTAATAATTTGTTTGTTTAAAAATAATTTCTTGCAAATAACGGTTACGGTAAAGGTAATTCATACGAAACCTTGGCAAAAAAGAATTGTCAAGTGTATAACCTGGGTAAAAAATACAACCAGGATAATAATTTAAACAAAACAACAATAAAAAAAACTAATTAAACTTATTATTTAGCTGAACTAAGACTAATTAAATAACTATTTACACTTTTTTTTCACATGTATGCGACATTAAACGGCATAACCTTCATATACAACATACAGACACAATACATATAAATCTGTTATAGATTTTTCACATATAAAGCAGAATTTTAACTTTGTCTAAGTGATTTCTTGAGTTCCACATAAATTTTGAAATGCATGAATATTACTAAAAGTCATATGCACAATAAAATTTGTCAAAATTTTTTAACATCTTTTCATTTAACAGTAAAAAACTGGTGTAGAATTTGCTTTTATTTTGAGCTTATAAATAAGTGCAATTAACATTAAAGTACAAGTGATTTTTATCACTTTTCCTAAACAAATAGGCTAGATATTTTATTTAACAAAAATTTATTTAGAATCGGTTGCTTAACATATCAAATGCATTTAAAGAGATTTGTTGAATCTTATTATAAAAAATGTCAAATTAAAAACTTAAAGTGGAGATAATTAATAGAAAGCAAAAATTTAAAATTTTAGTTAAAAAATATTTGAGGTTCTCCAATTTAATTCGAAGCAAATGCTTTTATTTATTAATTAAATTAAAAAAAGATTTTACTAATAGTATTGTTACTTCAATATATTACTGCGTATTACCTCCGTTTTGTGCTTGAATGCAACTAAATTAGACGATATGTATAGTTTAGTTAACATGAAATATATGATACGTACAACCTAGATATAAAAATTAATATCATAAATATAAGTTTTTGAAAAATAGTATGTAAATAGTACTGTACATAATATTTTACAATTTTTAATTTCTATTTTCTGCATAAAACCATAATATATTTACATAATTGTTTTTAATAAAACGTTATATTCGGCTTTTTAATTGTTATAGATATAATTTTTTTTTACTTTTTAAAGATAGTTTTTTTTATATGCGTAATTTTTAATCAATAACAAGCTGGCCTATGTAATTTCTACTTGCAATAGAAATTGTAATTATTCTTTCAATTTTACCTATCTAATGAAGGCACAGCTGCGGTATTTATAATTTAAATAACTTTCATTATACATTAAATTTTCATGATTGCACTTTTTGTACATAAGCAGTTTGCATAGTAAATCATTTAATATTTTCCTGATTTTCAAAGTTTAGAGTGTTGATGAAGCATATTTTTGGCTAAGAAAACACGTAATTTGGAAAGTATAAGATGTAAGATGCAAAGGAAACGAGAAGAAGTAATAATTTTGTAAAAAATAAATTTTAAATGTAAACAACACTGATTTTCATTGCCAAATCAAGATAGAGTTATGAAAATAGTGGTTTAGTCCATTGACCACATTATTAAAAGTGAAGTTGCATTAAAAGCTTTTGGGAATGTATATATTGTAAGGTTGTCCGTAAAAGAATGTCCGAGTTTCAAATTGTAATAGTGCCAGCTGTAATCGTTTGACAGTTGTGTTTGGAGGTAACGAATAAAGAATAACTCCAACAGTTTCAGATAAGTGATACTACACGATTTACCAATCTTAAAAGGTAGAATTGCTCAGGCTGTTGCTTCCTTTTACTCGGGACTTGCTGCAGACAGTCTGGGAATAATTGCATTTTCGTTTGGATGTTTGCTGTATCCCTAAAGGCGCACACATTGAGCACTTATAGGTAAAAACTAGGTTAGTTTTCCCTCAAATTCATACAAGATTTGTTATATTTAGTATAAAAAACTGAAATATACCATTAAAACTCGGGCATTCTCTTACGAACACCCTGTGTATTAACGTTTAAAAACGTCCAGGATATAGCTAATTTTAAAACAAAGTTTTTTTCTAGAACAATACAGAAATATCAACATAAATATAAAGCACATGAGATACGACATACACTAATGAAAAATGGGTAGAAAAAAATACTTTATAATATATTTAGTAAGTTTTATTGAAGATACTAATTTTTGTGTTTAACCTTCCCCACCATGCAACGTGTAATATTTTTATTACCCTTATACTTTTAAATAAAAAAATTGTAAACACCTTATAATTTTAAATAAAAAAAATGGTAAACACCGGTATTTCTGAAAGAGTTTAATTTGTTTTATCCCTTTAAATACTAAAACTGTATATACAATGAACGTTATTATGAAAATAAATAGGGATAAATAGTTATTTGACTTGATAGAAAAGGAAACAACATTTTTGAAATGGTATTGCAAATTAAAACTGTTATAGTTTGTATTATCCCGAAAGAAAAGTAGGAAAACATAGTTTTTAAGTAGTCAAAGCACTAAGCCTATAATATACAAAGACGTAGATTTACGTTCATTCCTTTTTAACAAAAAACTCTCATAATTGAATTGGAAAAAAATAATGGAAGTACAGTAACCCCTCGCTAGATCACGCCTCGTTATAACGCGTATTCGGATGTATCGCACCTTGTATCATGTCTCCCAATTTTTCAATATAATTAGGATGACATTTATCAAGTCGCTCGTTATATCGCGCATTCGGTTACATCGCGTTTTTTGCTTGTCTAACGGGAAGCGCGATATAACGAGGGGTTTCTGTAATTTTTCTTTTGCATAATTAAAATATTAATACAGATTTGTATAATAAATGCTCGTAATTAATACTATTTTGGCACATGAGTTATTGAAACAATTCTTAGGGTAAAGCTATTTATTTATAACATAAAATATATTTAACATCAGTGAGTAAGCTTATTTACACGAAAGTTCTTTTTGTTTCAATATAGATTTAATAGATATTTTATAGATAGTACATTTTTCTCATAAAATATATGCATTTTATACTGAAGCAATTTTATATTACAGTGATTTTCACAGCTATGTTTTTTAAGTACACTATTCAGTTCCAATTTTTCTCAGTCTTAACACCGATATTTTTAATTCTTTAACTGTCCTTACATTATTTTTCACTTTCTGAAAACTCGTTAATGGTTTAAAGTGAATTAACTTTTTGATTTTTTGCTTTTATAAAGCTTACCGGTGTTGTAATTTTACCGTGAATTTCCTTTTTACTTACACTACTCATCAGAACGCACACAATGTAATAATATTTTTACACGTTTACTATGGAGGTAGAATATTTGTGTAAATTTCTCTATTTCTATAGTCTTTTTAGAAACAAAAACCCAAATTATGCAAAGTAAAATTAATTCGGATATTTTTTATTTAATGCAAAGCACAGTTTAATATTAATTGTTGAGTTATAATTTAATATTATATAGTTTAATATTAATTGTAGAACCATAACTTAATACATTTTTAATATTACATGGTATTGTAGATGTTTTATATTGTATTATTAATATTTCCACTCAACTTTTGCTCGTGAAGTTCAACTGAAATTATTATATATTTTTTGCATTCTTATTCTAATGTAGAGGTTAAAAACCATAGCTGAGAGTGTAGAGGTTAAAAACCATAGCTGAGAGAAACGTCTGTAATTGTTGTAGCGTTTTATCGAGGTACGTTTGAAGTAGCTCTTCTTTAAAAAACCATTTTATCTGTTTAAAAAAATGAAACTATTTAATTATTTTTTAATACCTTTTTGATGATTATAACCGATAGAAGTTTCGAATAAACATTTATTTTTATCGATGTTAAAGCAGGTTTTTTACTTATTTGAAAAAATAAAAATTTAAATGGCTACGAATATCTAATTTTTTCAGAATATATTTTATAGTTTTCTCTAATTTTAAACTTTTGTATCTGTTGTAAATTTGTGTATTTTATAAATATATAACTTTTCACGTTTTTATCCACACATTTCCACAAAATTAAATAAACGTAAACAAATCATTTTAAAATTGTATCTTCTTGTAGCATTGGCGTTATTTCAATCAAATAAAAATCGAATTAAATATCAAATTATTTGGAAAATAATTCTTTCCATAATCTTCATAATCTAGAGCTTTAAAAAAATCAGTTTACCAAAACAAAGTTTTTTGAATTTTGAACTATAGTTTCCAATTGATTTGATTTTAAAAAACACATTGCCCCAATTGTATAAATATAAAAAATAAATAACTTTGATTACCCATTCAAAGCTTGCAAACTAATATCGTTATATTTATTTTTATATAGCATGTAATATTTCATGAAGCTTTGAACGATGAAATCATAACATATGAGATATACACCGAGTAAACAAATTGTGTAAATCATTTTTAAATGCTACGATCTTGAATTTTCAGAATAACTGTGAGAAAAGTGCTATTTATGTTAAACATCAAATTCAGGGCAAAAGTGTGAAATATCATAAATATACAAGTTGCTGTTCCTAGCATTGGGAAATTGAAGTTACGAATAGGTAAGAAAACTGGACAATATTTAACCTGCAAACACACGCACTATAGTTGCATTGACTGCAGTTTATCTTGCATACACTAAGGTAAGCTTATTTTTTATAAACGAAATTAAATTTTTAGATGTTGCTTTTATATTTAAAACCAAATGAGGTGCCTATTTTTACTTGTGGGAATGTCCTTAGAGTTTTTTTTGTCTGGTACATTTTCGGTGAAATTTGCATATCGTTATAAAATGTACCATGAAAAAAATCTTCATGAAACAAACATCAGCAAAAATCACATTATAGTTAAACTCATAGTTTAATTGCACATAAGCCACGACCATGGGCGGAGCTATGAAAAGCTCAGAACAATCAGATGAAGATAAAATAAAACAGCTTAAATTTTCTTTTCATCTGATTGCTCCTCTCATGGTCGTGGCATCTGTGCAAGGAAACTACGAGCTAAACCATAGTTACATGTTACTTTTCAAACATTAGATATAAATTTAGATTTAATAATACTTTGCAGTTGAACATCCAAAGACATGAAGTCTTGCTCACAGAATATAAATATTAGTACTCCCACACGCAACTTTTTTGGCGATTAATTCTGCCATCAATAATTAAAAAAATCAGTAGAATCTGTGAGAACAAATTTAAAAGTAGTTTTCATTGACAATAAAATTATTACATAAAACAAGTAAACAAAATAAATAACTCTTTTTAATATTTGTTGCTTTTTGTGTGTAGATATCGAGATATGTACTATAAATTTACTGATTTTTTTTCTAAAACCAAGGCTAGTTATTTATAAGTGAATGTGTTTTAAGGTTAAATAAACATTTATAGGACTGATGTATAACAGTGAAAGGACATCTTTAGCACACCAGCACTATACAATGATCAATTTCCACATATATAACATAAACACCATAGTCCATTACGGATTTATATGATTATTATGATACAAAATATACATTAAATATGTAATAAATTAAAATATATTTTTCAAAACAGTCATTTGAACACAAGTATGCAAAGTCGGGTTGTACAAAACTCATAAATTGAATAACAACGAATATGAATGAAGTCTAATCACAGATGCTGCAGATTTGATCTACTTGTTAGTATATCAAAGTTTCTTTTAAATAAATAAGGCAAAAAAAACCACTATTAATATTAAGGAAAATGTCGAGTGATCAAATTTAGCAACTGAAATGTAATTATTTTAAACAATTAGTAACTTGTTGACTCTGAAATATTTACAGTTATAATTGCCTTCTCATACCTCACTATCTTACCAGCATGACCATATTGTTTTTAAATTAATGTCTTATGTTAAACTGACTGATATTTGAGATAAAAAAAAATGTGCTCGAATCAAACGTTAAATTTTGTTTTTAAATTAATGTCTTATGTTAAACTGACTGATATTTGAGATAAAAAAAATGTGCTCGAATCAAACGTTAAATTTTGTTTTTAAATTAATGTCTTATGTTAAACTGACTGATATTTGAGATAAAAAAAAATGTGCTCGAATCAAACGTTTCATTTTGTTTTTGTGGCATTAAATCGCACAAAGTACACCATATCTGCAATTTCTATGATAAAACAGTGAAATAATTAGGTTAAGAACGAAGATTGTTATATATATTTATTATTGGCACTGTCTGTCAATCAACCACAAACAAAATATTTATTACCTTGCTTCCTTAATTCCTTTTAAAGGATTATTTAAATACAATAAAGACACCACTGAAGTATAATTACGACATTTTCATGGATGTTATTAGAGACACGTCCCTTTTCATGGATGTTATTAGAGACACGCAAAGTACAATTGTCATAACTTATATAAATCTTGAGATTTAACAAGCTTTTCATAAGATAAACCTCATGCAAAATGGGCGGGGCTCTACCCATTTAGAGGAGGAGTCACTTACGAAAGGGAAGCAACTTCTCACGATATCGTCTGATCATGATCCCGAACATAAAAACCAATTTACAACCTAACCGAACTTACCATATCAACTGAGAAAGGGGTATTTCATGATAAGAGTAGCATATTTCAATGTGGACAAGATATAAGTTCTTCCTTCCGAGAAAGACTTCATTTAAGAAGCGAATGGTTTTTGTTTTAAATTTAAAAAGTAAATCATGGGAGGAGTTTTATTAAAGGAGGAGGTTACCTGTTCAAAGTAGGAGGAGATTACCTTTCAATAGGAGGAGTTATATCTATGGCGGAGATTCCTTGTTTAAAGTAGGAGGAGTTATATTAAAGGAGGATGTTCCCTGTTAAAAGTAGGAGGAGTTTTATCAAAGAAGGAGGTTCCCTGTTCAAAGTAAGAGGAGTTTTATCAAAGAAGGAGGTTCCCTGTTCAAAGTAGGAGGTTCCCTGCAGGAGGAGTTACATTAAAGGAGGATGTCCCCTGTTTAAAGTAGGAGGAGTTTTGTCAAAGTAGGAGTGGCTTTGATGAACAAAAAAAGAGTAACGCCTCCAATAGGTGAGGTCTCTTTTGCAAAAATTCCTGCACACAAAAAGGAAAATGCGTGTTCCCTCAATGGGAAAGTGGTGTCTCTATCGGGGGCGTGGTCTTTTCTCACGAAGAGCCCTGCCCACCACTCCCACTTCCACCAGTAGCAGAAGGGGAGGAAGACGAAGAAAACCCCATGAAACCCGCCCCAGGCGTGGTGATCTTGGTGCTAAGTCTTGAGAGTCTCGGCTCCAGACAAAGGGACAACTGATAAAGCTCTTCACAAGCCATTAGACGAGTCGGATCGAGGAGGTAGTTGGTCACCTGGAAGAAATGATTTTGCCATAGTTAGCTGGATACATTATTTTGCTCCTAGAAAAGGAATACAATTGAAGAGCTTAGTAGAAGAACGTGCTAAGTGACATTTTTGAAAAAAGTTGAGATTTTTGCGTCAATAAACATATTATTTCATCCTTTGAAGATAACAAGTTTCCCATTTTTCATAAACTTAAATTTAAACAAATTATGTATCGTTCGCAAGTATTGATTTTAACGGTTTTAGTGCAAACGAAAATCAGCTCTATTTCTCGTTTTACCTTTTTGTCACTTAGCACGTTTTTCTACTAATATCTTCAATTATGGAAATGACTGAATGTGAATAATGTATTGTTCTTGTTATACTGCAAAATCACCTAAAATAAAAATGTATTAAATTTCTCAAATTTTTTTTATCAACACTGCAACAAGTTCAAACTCTTATGAAAAGATCTCTTATATGTTGCTATTCTATATTGTACAATTTTATAAATGGATAACGTCAAGACAATTTATAGGCTGAATATGTGAAGAAAATTTAGTTTTAACAAATGGGGGGAGGGGGGGGGTGTCATAGTTAAAGTACCCGAAAAGACTTTTATTTATTAAAACAGATTTTGAGTGTAAATTGATGATGTTATCAATTAGGAAAATGCATGATATTATTATAAAGATAATTCGGGCTCTGAATAAATTTGGTATCATTATTTTATCGACACATTGTTTTTTACTAGAGAAAAGTTTGACTGATTAGTGTAATTACGTCATACAAATATTGTGTATTTAAAACTACACTGAGATTCATTGAATATCTATTCAAACTTTATAAGAAAGATATACTGTACAAACTATAAAACTATATAAGAATGATAGACTATACAAACTATATAAGAATGATTGACTATACAAACTAAATAAGAAAATGAACTTTTCTTACCTTTGTGCTCATCTCTATTTTGTATGGTGTTTGTTGAAAATGTCGTATTTCTCGAATTACATGAGCAATCTAAAACAAAATATTATTAAAAAGCTCAATCTATCAATACGATCAAATAAGATGTTAAGCATATTAATGAATGCTTAATCAAAATTTATTCTAAATTATATTGAAAATTCATAAAAAAACAAATTGATATTTTCGCATCCTTATTTGGTAGGATCTAAAAATATATAAGAACTTTTTATGTATCTAACAAATATTATGTGAAGCTATTTCTTTGATTCCATGAGGTTTCAGGGCTTTTATTTAGGGTATTAAAGTTTTAGACTAAAACTTGCAATTGATGATTCTATAATGCGCAAGACTTTATCAAGAATTCAGCACAAGGGAAGCTTATGTCAGTAAATATGCTGCAATAAAATGAGATAGAAATAAGCAGAGAATGTTGTGAATAATTAACAGCACATGCTGCAAATGGTGTTCTAACTCTTATTTTTGTGATTGGATGAGAATGTGTCAGAGAGAAGTGAGCCTGAATCCCAACCCTTCGTTTTGTTAAGTACAAACTCTAAATTTGTACATAAATATTCCTCAATATTTTTTTCCATTTGTAAGCATCAAAATCGAACATCGATCTATTACATAAAATTAAATTCACCTATATTAAAATCGAGTCGAGTACCCGTTTTGGTTCAAATTTTGAATCTGTACCTCCGACAGATTTTGTTTTGTGTCCTTGCGTGAATGAGCCAATCAGGACTTATTACTTTATTAGATACAGATATTCGTAACCAGAGACCTTCGATAATGAGTCACTTCTGGAACGTATTATTTGAAAAAAGGGGTACCAAATAGCAAAATGGTAGAGAACAAATTTCGGTGCCATCTCACCATCCTCATCTTGGAAAAATTGAGCAGTCCTTCGTCTGTGAAGTTTGGCGTGCCTTCCTCGATAAACGAGAGGTCAGTGAGGTACATGCCAAGGTACGGGATGCAAGGAGGATCGCATCTGAAAAACCCATTCATGATATAAATGTTATAGATATATAGACAGAGAAGATTTAGTTTGGTATATTTTTAGGTTTTATAAAGAAATTTCACAGCGAAAACTTAGTCGGATTAACCAATAACGGAAGACTCATTTTAACAATCTTTCAATACAAGGAGGATTGTATCTGCTAAATACATGCATTAAATTACATATAAATGTTATAGATTTATATAGAGAAGATTTTGCTCAGGAGATTTTTTATATTATCTGGAACGATTTCACAGTGAAGATTTAGTTAGGTAAGCAGATAACGCAGAGACTCCTTTTATTAATATATTTTTAGAACATGATTTTAATAAAAAGAGAAAAATGCAATGTGTTGCACCATTCTCTTTGACCAGACTTTTTAACCATACAAATATAGGAATTATCAAATATAATCTTTTTTTATTTAGAGAAGAGATAGCCGAATGAGTGTGCAATGATTCCGGGGTCAGCTAACGGACCTAAGTCACTACAATTTACTCTGCTCTTACGTTCTTTGGTGTATCATTTTAAAAAGAGCAGAGATCTTATTTTTTGTTCACTTGTTCCTTTTCTTAGCGAAAGTTTTAAAAAGACGTTACGGCAAATCTCAATGAAAAATCTCATCTTCTCCCTCCAATACACGAATTTAACTTATTTAACTTTCTGAATGATGATTTTTATATTATCTTCTTTTACATGCTTAGCTAAAACTAATCCACAAAACGTTATATGGGATAATGAGAGTGCAAACTCACCTGTGTAGAGCATCGCGCATATTTCGAAACCTTCCGTCTGCTGATATTAAATTTTGAAGCTTGTCTATGCTCTGTTTAGTCTAAAAGTAACAAATAAATTAAATTTTGTTAGTGAAATCTTTTTATACGCAAATGCAATATATTGATATAATGTCAAATAAACATTATTCAGTATCTCAGTATAGTTTTTTTTGTCTGTCTTAGTATTGTTTTTCAGAGGAGTATTTTAAACCATTTTATACATCTATCCAAACTCATACTGTTCAAAGGTTCAGTTTAGTTTAGTTTGAAATATCGGAGCACTAGAGCTACACGAGTTGTTCAAAGAAAAAATATGAAATCTGGAACACGTGTCTTAAATTGGTTTTATGCTACGGGGATAAGCGTTTCAATCAAGATGTCAATCGGTGAGTTTTGATGCTAAAGAATCATTACTAAAAATGCGGCTGAAACAAACTACATGTGACTTCAAGGTGCTAAAACAATACAAATTGTTCAAAAATTTAAAATTTGTCCCCTTTGCTTCCAAATGAACAATTAAAAGTAAGAAAGCTGGCTTTATAAGTGAAACTTATACGTATCATCACTATAAGAAGGATTTCTAGTTGTAGATAAAGGATTGACAGTTGATAAATAATTATTTGCAGTAGATAAAGGATTGCCAGTAATAAAGGATTCTTTGTAGCAGATTAGGATTGCCAGTAATAAAGTATTTGCCTGTAGACAAAAGATTCTTCGGAGTAGATAAAGGAATCTTTGTAGTAGATAAAGGATTCTTTGTAGTAGATAAAGGATTCTTTGTAGTAGTGAATGTGTCTTTCTTACGATATGAAACACATTCTAGCTATGCAAGCATGAAAAAAAAAGCTGGAAAACTATATCCGATTTCCTAACTGAGTAAACAATACTAATGCTGATCACCGTGATTTCAAGACTCTTAAAAATGAACGATGCAAAAAATGATCCTCTCTGAAAGGTATGTGGACAGGTAGAGAAGAGTTCTTTCATGTTCTCTGTGTAATTGTAACAAATACTCTGCGGAAAGATTTGAATCATTGTATTAAAACTTGAGAGGTTAACATTATACTATAAATTCATTGCTGAGGTTTATTCCCTAATCATATTTTCTTAGGTTACGCAGATGAGGTTAGTACAAAAAGGAAAATGCTTGCAATGCTTGGCCAGTAGAGCTAGACATACATGGAGAGACATTACATAAGTCATTATACAGGGTGAGGCAAACAAAAGTGGCCCCAAAGGGGAGATAAGAATGCGACAGAAATGTTGCCAAGTCAAAAACCAATACAAAAAACAGGTTTGCCAACTGAAGCTATTGATCGCTTCAATATTAAGCTCAAACAAGCGCTTGGCGACTTATTTGCCGGCAACTACACTATGGTTTGAGAAGTTTGTACACTATGGTTTGTACACTATGGTTTGTTAAAATGAAATAAAAACAAGGTTTGTAGATCTGATCAAGAAAAGTTCCCACTTGTGATTATTTTGGTCGTTATTTATCCTATAGAATCGGACCTTTTTGTTTTTGTTAATAAAAACGTTATAAATTGATTGCAAGACAAAAAAAATTGAATTATGTAACGTCTTCATACAATAAGAACTAATATATGTACTCGCCACTAGTCTATGAGTAGCTCTAATGGGAAGCTAACTCGGTCCAACCAATGCAAAAACAGGTTTCAGGCTGCTTCAAAAGTTTTTCTCGCTTAGCATTTCAACGTATTTCTGTCTCTAGACCGGGTCTACTTTTGCTTGCCTCACCCTGTACAAAAATATTGCCCACCGTCTTGGAGACCTTCTCCCACGTCTTCTTGAGCCTGAAGACGGACGAGTTCATGAAGGCGGCGCAAATCTGCAGGACCCCGTTGAAGTTGTGCAGGCAGCGGCAGATGTCGGCCACGGCAGCCCACTTCTCGATGATCGTCACGCGGGAAGACATCATGGTGGCGCGGACGATCTCAGACACCACCAGCCGGCTCACCTGCGCACACACGTCCCCGAACTCATTAGAACATACAGACACAATGCAAAACATTACAATACAACACAACGGAATCTATATAACTTTATCACGCAACTTACACTATAGAAATTATTTTTAATGCTGTATGTCAGTTTGTGCAAAACAGTACAAAGCAACACAGTATGATTGAAATAGGTACTAAAATTCAATAAAACTGCATCCACACAAATGACATTGTAAAAGTTTATTTTACTGTTGTCTTTCTGTTTTTGAAGTGTATTATGGGGACTAAGGAATCTCTGCTATATGAGTATTTTGTACTAACCAATTATAACCGAAGTGATGCAGCGATAGGAGTCACCCTCAACAGAACTACAGCTGAGTTCATTTTTACCTCGTTCGCACTGTAGCTGAGGTATTTCTACCTCATTAGAGAGCAACGCGAAATAGGTTGGTTTAATGTTACTCCAGAAATCTAATGACAGCCAAGCTGAATCCAGCTTTGTAAAGTAGCCCCGCACCTTAAATTTCTGAGCTTACTTCTACTCGTGCAACTAGTCCATAAATATGATATAACGCTACCTTACCTCATAACTACGTTGTCTGTCACCAGTTTTATGAAGTAAAGTTACTTACGCAACATCATAAAATGATGCTCACTTCTTACTATTTGATATTTTTTTTTGCATTAATTTAATATTATGCATTTATGAAACCATTTCAATTATAGAAACGATTTTGATAAATAGCGATAATTTTAAAACTATAAAACGGTTTATATATGCTGGCCGACAACTGTACATTACCAATACAAATAGTTACTTATTTATGACTAAGAAGTAGGAAACAAAATTCTTGTGTTCTCGTGTTTCTTAGTATGTATATTCTGAGAGAGTTGAAGTTTCCAGGTAGATTGCGAAAATGTCTTGGAATATTGCCAATCCTTGTCCTTTAACTTCTGTTAATAAATTCAGAATAGTTTTTAGAAAAACAACTGTTTACCCACTGATTTAAGGCAAAAACAAATCCAAGAATGTTAGATTCAATTTTTCAAGCCTAGGACTACGTTAACTTAAAATGTGGATACTTGTAGTTGAAAACTCAAAAGTCAATAGTATATGTACTTATACAACTTTCTGTTATAAAACATGCAAATCACTAAATGGAAAAAAATGGCCAAGTTCTTCGGAGAATTTCCCACCACACTTCTCCATTATACACTTCAGTAAAAGAAGAAGTGTGTATGGAAATCTTTCTTTGTTCATGACCCTTTTTAACGCTTAGCGATTTATATAAACTTGAGCCTCACGTCATTAAATCTGCGCGTCATGAGTAAGATATTAGGTGCCTTGGTTGCTTTTTCTGGTTTCATCCAGGCTTGTCCTAAAAACTCCCTGCAAGAAAAAAAGGCTTTCAAAATCAAACATGCACAGTTTTTAACCCTTGAAGGAAATTGACTGAAATGAAAACTTGTTTTCAATGCATGAGTTTAAATTGAACTGAAAATTTAATTTCTTTTATTTAAAAAAAATATATTTCTGTTGCAGATGATTACAAATGACTAATTCATGCTTCAACTTCCAAATTTAGAAAAAAAATTTATAAATTTAAAAAAATTATGTGAGTGTTGCTGGAAAACCTGCCAGTTAGTTGATGGGTTTATACTTTTGTATTCGTAAGAAGGTTAATTCAAATCGACTGTAAAAGTTACATGCAATTAATAAAATAATTTATTTATGATTATCTACTAAATAAGGAGGGTCAAATTTTATGAATAAGAATATCATGAAGTATTTAAAAATTATCTAAATTTTAAATATTTTAGACAAATTGATTGTTATATACACTTAAAATGCGTACGTAATATTTAAAAACGTAACATTTTCAATAAAATGATATGACCTCTATTATGATTACCTCTATTATGTCCTAAAATGAGAACTAGTTACATTAACTCAGATGACCTGCATATGCAAACAAGGTACAGTTTGTCTAGATTTTAGAATTAATTATCTAACGATACCCACATTTGCAGCTTAATGCAGACGCAATATGCATTAAGGATTTAGTTTCGATAAAAATAATGACTTTAATTTGTATCAGATTATATTGTCTTTGGCGTTTTGAATGATTGAAACAGTTTTAAACAATCAAAGAATAAGTTAAAAATTATTAAAATCGAACTTACTCGCTACGTATAGAAATAAATATTTTATGGTCCAAATATGTCATGCCTTCTGCGATTTCAAGGGCTGATAGAGTCTCGATATTTTCTTTACTTGCAGTCTAAAGAATAATTTGATCTCAAGGAGTTTTCAGTTAGAATTATACACAAATTGAAAATAAGAGTGGTTATGTATTATTTGAAAATACTTATTAATTTATTTATCTATGTTGAATAAAGTAGAAAGGGCTATTAAAACAAATAGTAAAAAAATCAAAGTAAACGTATTTAACATATAGAAAAACAAAATTAAACAGTTATTTTAAATGAAACCTTAAATTCATTTATTAGTTCATAAATTATTATTCATATATTTTAGCTTTAACAGGATACTAATTTATACATATTATTACATATTTGAGAGAGAAAAAAAATGAGATTTTTGGTACTCTTTATATGAGACCTAGGAATAATTTTGTTAAATTTAATGCAGATAAGCCAGATATAAATACGTAAGAAGACGTCTAAAAAAGTACATAACATACAAAATTGTTAAAGAAGATCTCTTATACTGACAATAAAGGGTACACATTTCCTTGCAAATTTTTTTTTCACTCCAACCCATTCCATATCTTTGGAGAAAATAAGGAATTCTTTGGTTTTCTTGAAAAATTTAAAACAAAATCAATCCCTTATGGAAATCTTTAGCGAATAATTAAAAAATATTCATAAGTACTATAACAATTAAGTTTTTTTTGTCAGGAATGCATCATAAAACCACCACTAAGGTTTTATTAGCAAATAATTTTATGATATAATATCCGAGTTTCGAAAATAAGAATTTATCTAAGCAAACAGTTTTTCTTTTAACAATGGTAAAGTTACCATGGGCTGCGCCAGGAGCAGATCCAGGTCTACGGTTTGCTTCTCCTGGTCTTGTTTGGAGATCATTTGGAGCAGCTGCGAAGCTGCTTTGGTCTCAGCTGGTAGCAGCGTGTTGTTGTGAACCAACTCCTCTAAGAAGTCAGTAGTCAGTTGCAGGAGCTTAGGATCGTTGTCGAAGTCCTAGACGCAATGAGGATTTGTATTTAGACAAAAGAAAGTATTGTTATAATTATGACTTGGAAAACGAGTATAATGGTCTCTGATCTGTGTGCTTTTCAGTATCTAAAAAGTTCAGAGTACAAAATTTGCAACTTCATTTGACGTTTTATTGGTGAATATTTACCTCACAATTCGCAATAAAGTTTAGTTACTCTAGTAACTACCTATGAAAATTGTGCAAGTAGTCTCCATTTTACTTTTTATAGTTCTTTTCAAACAAAACCAACGTAACTAAATGTAATTTTGAACAAATTAATGATGATTTCATAGCCGAAATGTTAAACATGAAACAAATCCGGTCAGACTTCGTTTTGAGAATGTCTTTATGCTCTTAAACTTAGGATGCGGGACAACACAAAAAATAATATATAATTTAATATGTATAATTAAAAAGAGTTATGATTTTTAATAAATATTTATTAACTTATATATTTTTAGATAGTATGGTGCTCATATTTAAGATAGAGCGTACTTTTGAGAATATTGAACTTAAGAGAGGTTGAGAAATAGAGGTTCTCCTTTCACTATATGTCATTTTGAGTAGTACATATGGATAGATGTATTAAGTTTGCTCGCACTTAATTTTGAGCTTAAAAGTACTTGGGAATCAAATGATACTCCTTTTAGTGAATGAGATTTTCTACAGTGATGTTTTGCACAAAATGTGCTAAATAGTTTGAATAATCTGGTAGTAGAGAAAATCTCTTAATTACATTAAATCTGTATATAATTCTCGTGATTACCTGTGAGTGTTTCGATACCCAGTGTCGTAAGACGTTGAGTACTCTCATTGTGGCCGCTGTGGTAATCATTGACTCCCGTTTGGCTTTGGCATTGGGAATCTTCAAATCTGCACCCACTATAAGTAAACAACAAACGTTCAATATTTTAGACATTGTATGGAGAGATTGCAAGCATTGTTTGAAGGCGTAATATCAATAAATATATTGTTAATAGGAATAAAACTTCTTGAATTTGTTCTTGGTTTTGTAAATTCTTGATCAAACGGTCCTTGTTTCCCGAAGTTGCACACTAGCTATTGGACCAACCTTTACAATTCCAGGGAGTTTACAAATTACGACCTTTTACAAATTTTCTAATGAAAGATATTAGAGACACAAAGCATAAGAGCAATAAAAGGATATATAAGCAGTTAGGGATAGAAAAATCAACATTTACTGAATTTGGATTAAAAAATGACAGTCTTCTCCTTACAATATAGGGGGTTTCTACTTTATATTTGATTGTATTTTTTCTTGGATCAGTCTCTTTTTGTAGTAGTTTTAGTTAAAACACCACCTATGACACAAATAATAAACTATTTTTAACTGAACTAAAGTATAATGGAACTCACTGAATAGTAGTTCCATTTTATTTAACCCAAATTCATTTACTTTCATAGTTGCCTGTGAATAATTTCAAGAATCACAAGCTTTATCTTGGTATTATTTATATTTATCTAGTACATTTTGTATTTGTTTACCTGCACTGGGCAGTCTGCTTCCCGCTCTCGACTGCGGTTGCGATATGAGGGGCTCCGGCGGGTTGCTGGAGCCGGCAGTCGCAACTGCAAAAGCCGCCGCTGCAGATGCCGTGCTTGACCTGCATACAAGCACATTCGGTAAATATATATATACTACGATGCACTCAAGAATACATATTATTCTCCTTTTTATACTGACACTCCGTTAAGCTACTGAAAATTACAGAAATTTAGAGCAATAGATTTTTTATTATATTTTTCAAATGTGATTCCATTTATTTTGTAGATACTGCGAATATGAGCAATAGTGATACTGGTACCTGGTTCAATTTAACTGTTCCTATTATTTGCTAGCCAGTATCTGTTAAACATTCTATTCTATATTCAAATATGGTTTTATAGATACCTTAACGTTTAATAATTACATTATTTTTTTTGGCGGTCATAAAAATTTGCATTGAATGGAACTGCTTCTATAGGGAACATCATAAAACCATAATAAACTAACTTTTTTCTCCTGATTTTCAGTAAGTACGTATATCGAGGACTCAGCTCTGCTTCAGTGCTGTTTAAAACCCTCTGTGATTTTGCCCAGCAGATTAAATTAACTATTTTTTTAATAAGTTCATAACTCCTGATTTTATGTACTAGCTTAAAAACAGCAAAAGTAATCAGGTTCACTATGATTTATGACGTTTCATAATGAAAAACTACAGTAAGGTGTATGCTAATCTGGTTCGATTCCGGGACAGGAATGAAGTGTACCTTCTGGTAGATGCCCTGGACGACGTGACGACGACGCCAGCTTTGCTGGAATGCTGGGGTGAGTCCGGATACTGGAAGCTGGAGCGAGGAGTCGACAGAATGGTCGACTCGGTTTGTATGCTGCTGCGAGGTGTGATGCTCACACTCGCGCTTCCTTCCGTGTCGCTGCTTCCACGCTTGCTGCCCGCTGCAAGAAAAATTGATAAAGATTGAAATGAAAATAAGGGCTTTCGATACGTGATTGGTGTCCACTAAGGTTACAAAATTACTTTTTAAATAAATTATAATCTATATATTCTAGAAAGCAGTATTTTTTTACTTAAGATGAAGAAACAAGGAATTTCGGTCTATAACTTATTAACTTTAGATTTTTGTGCAAAATAAGTATTGTTCAAAATAATTATTCGTCTTTTCAATGTCTAATTAAGTTCAGATCTAATATTTCATTCGATCTTAATACATTTCCAGGGCAAAAGCTAGTCTTATAAGGTTCCTGTAGTCACAAGGCGAAAGCATTTATAAATTTTTTCGAAGGTTTAACACCATTTAGAAATTTATCGGTTTCAAAACGTCAGGGATCATTAGAGCCAAATCAGCTATCGGAGAAAAACTAATGCAATGCAGCTGAAAGATTTTTTTTTTATCTAGGACACATTATCATAGGGACTAATTAATCACTATTAAAAGCAGCAGACTATCCTCTGAAATTACCCCTTTTGCATAAAATGAATTGATTAAGGAAAAATTTGTTTGGTCAAGACAAAAACCGTATAATACTTGAAATAATTTGTTCTAATAGAGTAGGTCCCTGAACGAAAGAAAGGATTAAGTATGTGATAAGTTTGGCTCAAAGTTCGGGACAAAGATGACTCAATAAATAACACAACTGATTCTCACCGCCTTTGACTTTCAAGTAAGCCATGACATTAGGCACGGACTGGCTCGGGTGTATGGACACGGACTCCGATCTCGCCGTCGATGTCGTCAGGACACTTGCCGAAGGCCTTCTCTCCTCTACAGGGTGCTCTGGTATGGTCGCTTGCTGGTGTCTTTCTGTGGCCAGTACAGCTGCCAGCTGAGGCTGCTGCTTGAATTGCCGATGTAGCATGGCAGCTGCCTGCTGTTGTAGCTCCTGTTGTTGCTTTTCGGGTAGAACTCTCGGGGTTGGGGCACCACTGGCGCTGTAGGGTGGGGTTGGGGGAGTTAAAGGGGTGGTGTCTTCGGAAGAGTCTTGGGGGGTGGATGCTGGTGATTCGTCGGGGAGGGCGATGGGGGCCATCAGTTCTGGGGGATAGGTGGTCGGGAGTTGCTGTGGTGCGGTTTTTCTGGAAGGAAGAATAGAGATGGTTGTTTTTAGTATTTGTTTTGCTGTATGTACTAACAAAAAAGCATCTAAACTAAGTAGAAGGTAAAAATAAAGAAGTGGATATAAAATATGAATTAAAAGTAATGGTAAGTGAACGTGGGTAAAAAATGGCTTTTAAGTAAATGTTTGTGGCTTTTATAAAATCTCACGTCTTTCATAAGCACTCAACATCATAAGATCATTAATTATTAAAGTTTTCTTAGCAATTGGTTACCCATATGCTTTTCTAGACATACAGTATCCCCCCAAAAGCAGACACAATATCCTGTTGTGGTGCATTTGTCGAACTGTCTAACTGTGATGCTCCCCAACTCAGTTTTATTTTCATACGAGCTTGAAAGGTCTTCAATGAATTTATCAGAATTATGGGTCAATAAATGATAAAATATATTTTAAGCATTCTCATTATTATATTGAGGTTCATTCTTCATTGTTAAGTCGACTATTTTCTGAACTCCAAACACCCAAGGCAACGAAGATATGAATCTGAACAATAAGGTTAAGCTGACTTTATTATTAAACCATTAAAAATAAGCTCTACAATAGTTACCTGCTGGGACTGGGTTTGGGCGAATCCGAGCCTACACTGCCCACCAAGGTGACTGTGGACGCTGTGGTGCTGAGATTGGTGGGAGTGCTGGGATTGCTCGACTGGGAAGTTAGTGTGTCAGCTGAGTGAGAGGGAGCCACCTTCGCTCCTCCAGGAATACTCAACTTGCTAGGGTCGTCTGGCAGGGAAGTGGTCTGCTCCAGGGCTGCTTTCTCGGTCCTAAAACGAAAGGAAGTCCCATTTGTGTGTCTCTGGTGTGTCGTAGTAACGTAATCTTTTTCCACTCGATTTATAATAGTCATTTTACTTGTAAGAGTTTTTGAAAAAAATTAATTTTAATTTTAAAGCTAGGTGAAAATTATCATTGCATTTTTGTTAAACGAAAAAAATTAATCAATGTGTATATAAATTAAGAGTATAACTGTCACATAGTCTACACATCATTAAGTAAACAAGAGAAATAGTATTAATAATGACGGTTAGACAAATTATGTAAGAAATCTATTGTTTTATGTGGGTACATGGAAGAAGATATAATATTCTTCTAAATATTCTTTGGAGGAAATTATTATTATTTCCTCAATATTCCTCAAATACTATTCGTGGTGTATGAAAGTATTTAATTCTTTTTCCCTGCAAATAATAAATTTTATGGACTAAGGAATATGAACCATCGGAAAAGGGTTATATACCTTTTGGTCTCGGGCGACGGTTGCGTGACTGGTGTTTCGGGTGGTGGCGCTGCGGTCGGTTGTGGTTCTGGCGTCGGGGGTGGCGGAACAGGAACGTTGATCGGTTCAGGACTGGGAGACTTGGGGAGGTGTTCCCGCATTCTCCTCATGGCCTGCTCCCGGAGTTGCTCCTCTTCGACTGACAAATTTAAACGAAATACTTTGTATATTCCTTGTCAGATGGCTGATTTAAAGTTATGAGATTAAATTTGAAGTTGGTTGATATACATATATTTTCAGGCTTGTGTGCTTGCTCAGAGAGCCGCTTATAAACCTTCGTCAAGTAAGACAGACACAACACTCACATGCACATATATACGTGACAGATGCTGTCATCTATCACGTGCCACCTCCACAATTTAGACATGTCCCTGAAGGGGAGGGAAATAGTCTCCAGGAACCTGTACCCGTGGGAAACTGCGTAATGACCGCCCAGAGGACTTTCGGACCCAACAGATTTAACGAGCACGTACTCCGCATATACTCGGTGAGTTTTCAGTGACCAGGACTCGATCGCGGGACCTTCCGATCCGTAGATCGCGACACTGACCACAGGGCGCCTCACAGCTCCTAATTTGAAGTTTTAATGACAAAATTGCGTTAAACAGCATCAATGCCGGTTACTAATTAAAAAACAAAGTCATTTTTTATACAGATAACGAATGGTACAATTCAGCTACTTAGGTACTGATATTTTTGAAGAGCTTGAACATTCTCTTTTATACCCGCACGATCGTGATAGCTCGGTCGGAAAGGGATAGAAAATGAACAGCTGTATATTATGTTTTTTTTTGTAAATCCGTTACTCTAAATTTTTAAACTCTAAAAAGTTTAGAAAAATATCTCAAACTATAAAAACTTTAAAAAACAATTACAGGCTTCCAGTAAAAATTCAATTTTAGAAATTGTATTTTTTTTTTTAAAAATGCATCGATGTCTTTGCCTTGTTTTACTGTCATGTCCATCCACCATTATTTTTTTTTTAAATCTCGTTTATTTGTATTCACTAGTATATGAGTCCAACAATCCTTAGACTGTTCTATATTGTACTTGTTAAGTTTTTGCTGTTAATAAAGAACAATCGAAATTGAAAATCGTGGAATTATGAAATTAATCGTATATTATATACAATATCTTTGTAGTAATAAAATGTCATTATTGGCATTTCGGCCTATTATGGCAGACGTTTTAAAATTTTATAGCTCCCTTGAAACAAAATTTTCCATTACATATTAAATTTTAAAAAATGCAACATTTGGTTCCAGCATACAACTACACTCTTAAAAAAAAGGAGCGATTTTAACTCAGTCTGAATTAATTTTCACACCTCCAGCCTAGAAAATGCACTTCCCCGAAAGGAGGGGATCCTTTTTGTGTTAAACTTCCGACAGGATCAGTCGAAACGAGTGATTTTAACTCAGTCTGAGTTAATATTCACTCCTTTCCAGTGTCGAAAATGCACTTCTCCTACTGGAGTGGATTTCACTCTTTTGTTTTAAGAGTGTAGATGTTTCTCCCATTTCTATGTAGAATTATTAATGAATTTACAAAAGCAATGCCCCATAGCCCCTAAAAATAGCCACAAAAATATCTTACATTTCCTGTGGCTGAGCCTCCAATGCTGGTGACTTCTGTGCACGAGTATCTGCTGGGCCTGCTGGATCTGTACAAGCGAGGAGTCCATGTGGTCTCTGGACTCTCCCACGTCGGATATGGTGCTCACGGTGCTGATGCGACGGGAATAGTCATAGTCCACATAGCCTAGCTCGCCCAGACCCCCACCTTCAGCGGACGACACCTCCAGGGCACTGGAAACATTTGAAGCATATCGTCACTTAAGTTCCCACATGTGCTATCTAACTTTGCAAAACAGTAGATATTTACTGAAAGGTAACCCTTGGCAAACTTTCCAAAATTGCGCCAAAAGTCGGCCTTAAACAAAACTGAAATGATAGGATAGGTTAGGATATGCTTGAATTATCGTCGCATTAGAGCTACACGAGGGAGAGCGGAAAAACGCGTTTGTTCCTTTAACACCGGCTGTTCGGAAAACGTTATCGTTGCAATGTCAAAGAATTCGAATCATCTGTCCAGACGGTTGCCACAAAAATTATTTATTGCCAAATCCTAAAAAACGCGCCAAGAGTTACTGTACAATAAATCTGATCCTTTCACAACAATTAGATAGCACATGTGGGATCTTAAGTGACGATATAGTTTGGTGATTGGGAGAGAGTATAAGGGTAATAGTTTTGGAACCCCTTCCTCAGAAAAGATATAGAGCTGCTTGAAAAATTTCAGCATAGGGCTACAATAGATATTTATGCAACTAGTGCGAAAAGTAATGCTTTTTAAAACAAGTGGATTTTATTTCACGAGCGAGGTACGAGCGAGTGAAATAAAGACACGTGTTTTAAAAAGTTTACTTTTCGCAAGTGTTTCATACACTATTTTTTATAATTGCGTGAAAAAAATCAAATCTCATTGGTTCAAAAATAATTCACGTGCTAATTAGACTAAAATAGACTAAGAGATGTCAATGAAAACAACCAATGATCTCGCAGTTCGGAGCGCGTGACGCTATAAAAAACCAATAAGCGTGTTCATTCATTCATTCAACATTTTGTCAAAGAAAGCAACCAATGAACTCGCAGTTCGAAGGGCGTGACATATTCCCATCGCGAGAAAAAAAAATCATTGATTCAAAAATAATTCACGCGCATAATATTTTAAAGACAGCAGATCGATAAATCTTTGGATTTTATGAGTATTATCAAATCGAAATTTTACTTGAAATGTTGGCATCTTATAAAAAGAGTGCGACAAAGTCTTTTTTTCACTGCTTTTGGGTGAAAAAAAGTACTTTTTTTCACTGTTTCAAAAAGTCTAGCTTTGTGCACGCGTCTGATATTGAAATTATAATGTAAAAGTCGGCTTTTTTTCACGCAATTATAAAAAAATTATTAAGGGTTTATCGGGTATCGATTATTGTAATAGATTAAGATCTTTAAACCTGTATTCCATGGAAAAGAGGTGGACAAGGGGTGATTTAATTCAGTTATTCAAGTTAATAAAACAGGTAGACATGAAGGGCTTGGGTTTTACCTTAAATATCCGGACCAGAGGAAATTGTCAGATATTGAATAAATCATGTTTAGAAGGGAGGTAAGAAAACATTATTTTTACAATAGAGTCGTCAATGAGTGGAATGCTTTACCAGAATACGTTGTGTATTTGATGAGAGTGGCTATTGATTGACACGATAGCTATTGGAAACTGGTGAGAAATCAGATATATTCTGGACCAACCTTGCTTTACCTCTGGCCTGTTCTTGGTCGACAATTTTTTGTATTTGTATTTGTTATCCATTTATTTTTAGCCACCATGAATATCATCTCAAGAAGATACTTTTAAAGTGCAAGGGTAAGAAATATATATTGCTTTTGTTTTTATACATTATGTTTGGTTATTTATTTAGCTGAAAATTTATTTAGCTCCTCTTTTTAGTTCAAGTGTTTCTGAGAACTGGGAATTTTTTAAATACCATTTAATCAGAAATATCTCCAAACAAAAGCTCGAGGAGTATGTGGGCCTTGGGTAGGTAAAAGCAGTATCTATAAAAATTATTCAGACTAATTTTGCCCTCATACTTTTAGTATTTGCTTCCATTTTCGTATCGGTTATCATAATTGATTGTTTTAAAAGAAAAACGGGCAAAACTTTTTAAGAATGGAGATAGAGAGTGAGGAAAAACTGAAAAATATAAGGCTGCAACTAAAACAACACTGGTTGAGGTCAAGCTAAAATAAAAATACGTGCTTCTGCTAATAAATTGCACAATTTGGAAAATCTCAGTCCGATGAGTTATTATTAAAAACGCTACTGATTAGGAAATTTTTTTTAATCATAAAACAGCATTTCATAGTTTTCGAGCAAGATAGTACGCAGTCTTTGGTAACACAAAGCTACTTTTAACTTCCTTGCTTGAAGACGGTCAGAGGCATCTTTCAGACTATAAAAAACCTTTATATTTTTGTTAGGATGTTTAATCCATGCATTATGAGTTTTTCTGGATACAAAATAAACTTCCAAGTAATTTATACATTTGGGTTAATATTTTCTGAACAAGTAGAGGTTCTGTTTAAAGCAAAAAATAACTGATCCAATTAATGAAATGCAATAGAAAATGAGTTAAGACGTGAATCTGAAGTTATAGGAATCGGCCCGGTTTTGATCCCGGCACCTTTTGCTTAGTAATGAACCACTAGCGACAAAGCAATTATACGGTCGCGTGGGCTAGTATTGTGCTGACCGTCACAAATCGCATATTTGGCGAGAGTTGGTTAGCTAATGCTAAGTCTGTAGTTTTATTCTACTGCCCCTCATCCACATCATTCAGTTACTTCGAATCAACGTCGCACTAGATCCTTAACAGGACTTACCCCTGCGGGTCCTGGAGAGAGGCGCTGAGTTGTCCCTCTGGCGCGTAGTGCACCTTCTTGAGCGCCTCCAGGACGGTGACTCCGTCCGTGAAGACGCGGTACGTCAGCAGGAAGGTGTTGAGGAAGTCGATGCTCAGGAACCGCAGATCGGTCAGCCGCTCGAACAGGCGCTCGGGGCTAGCGTACCGGATCTGAAGAAGGGTTACAACCAAACATTTAAAACAGTAAGTAAAAAAGGATCTTAACCACTTCATATATTCTTCCACTTCATATTTCATACAACTCGATAAGTATAGCAAACCTTCATTACATTTTCAATTTCACTAAAAGTCTGCAATCACTAAGCATTCCATTACTTTATAGCTGTTCCGTTATTTATTCAAAATACCAATTTTATTAATTACAGTAAATCCTTCGTTATATCGCTTTTGGAATGTGATAAATGGAATTACGTCTCAAAACTCAAAACATTTAAAAAGTTCAAGTGCCCTGTTCCGCACCTGTAAACAGAAATTATTCATCATCAGTGAAAAGCGATTTGATTGGTCGATGCGATGACGTCAAACTCTTAAGCTTTTTTTAAGCGTTTCTGACGTTTCTGATTGTCTGAAGCCGCTTAAGTCACGTGGCTTTCAAGGGTCCAATAATTACAATTTTATATTATATATAGAATCGTGGAGTTTTATTGAAAAAAAAAGTGAGTTAAACAGCATCAATGCCAGCAACTCCTTAAAAACAAAGTCATTTTTTTATACAAATAACAAATGGTAAAAGTCAGGTGCTTCGGTATTTATATTTTTGAAGAGCTTGAACATTCTCTTTTATACAAGCATGATTGTGATAGCTCGGTCGGAGAGGGATTCATAGGTTCAAGGCAAATGGTTACCACGTGTGCCTCAAATGTAATTCCCACTAAGATTCTTCGGACCATCTGTTCTACTGTTTGGATTTGGAGAAAAGTAATATTTTTCAAAAAAGCTGTCCTGTTTCAAGAATTTTTGTGGGGCAAAAGTTTTTTTTTTGACTTGATCTTGAATTCATCTAGATTACGTGTAAAAAGCAACAACAACAAAATTCTGTAAAATTTTAGCACCATTTTATTTTTGCCTGTTATTTATCACCAGTTATTTTTTGTTATATCACAGTGCTATAACTTGAATTTTTGTGCAAATTGATGTTTTTGTGAAGTACAAAGTCACATAAATAACACTTGCAAATTTCGTTTTAATATGGAAGATGGGTTCACGAAATTACTGCCAGTGAAGCACGCATTTTGCCTGTACCACACAATAAATTTTGCATACAAAGTCGCAGCACAGGTGATATGACAGCACTTTTACCATCACACTGTGATGGTAATGTATGATTGATTACAATGTATGTTACTTCATTATATAAATGTATATATACTTAAGGGATTCAATACCCCACAATTAATGCAAATATTGATTAATTTTTACCGTTTAAAAATTTTTTTTAAACCCCCTAGTTTGTTTACCCATAGTTGAAAATTATCTGAAATGTTTTTATTTGTAAACAATGAACATCAGAAATAATTATAGTTGATACAAATAAATTTACCTGTGGTAATTTACAGGAATTCAAAGTTCTACTGAAGCGAATGTCGACATCATCTTTGAACAATCTTGGATCATTCCTAAAAACACAATAAGAAATTAATAACGACTAAACTAATAACTATAATCTTAATTATTTATTTGTAAATAGTAGTTTTAAAGTTATAACAATGATAAAGGTGCAATATTCGAGGAAGCTTTATACATAATTATAGCTCGCATTTCTCTTTCTCAAAACTAGTTTTGTTCAAAGAAAGTGGAGTACACAATAGTTCCCTTTTCTGTTTCAATAACTTAAAAACAATTACAACTATGTATGTACTATAAAGACAATAGTCGTACATATTTGTAAAGCTCATAAAAATCTTCGTTTAATTATGTTAGAGTAAATGGATAAGCAATAGTATTTAATGATGCTAAAGAAGAAGAGAAAAGGAAGTGTTCATATTCTTAGAAATTAAAGCAACATTAGGGGCTTTCATGCATTTTGCCAATGTTGTTATTTCAGATATCCAAACAAAAAATATAAAAAAATTCATAGCTTTCGAAAAAGTCATTTTTGAATTGGATGATGATTTAAAAAAGTGAATGCATTAGTATTTTTTTGACACAACTAAGAGAAACATTAAATTTTGCGAATAAATTGATAGGAGTTGAACTTTTTTTGTTTGTCAATTTGAATAAGTAATTCCTTCGATTCGACAAGACAAAAAAAAGCTTGATACAACTTAATATTCATCCATTTAAGTGCCTTTTTATTGTAACAAATCCGTATGCAAATAATAGGATTGGACTCTTAGAATCGGAAAAACTTTATCCGAAATTGAATTTCTGAGAAAAGGACAAGGGGAGGAGAATACTTGCCAAACTGTCCACGTGTTTGGAACTGCTTTTAATACAGTCCCTGTAATGGAGTCCCGTAAAAATTTTTGTTCTGATTAGGTTTATCAACGGAATCGAGTTAAGCACATATAAGAGAGTAAAAAAAAACTTGGGTAGACATCACCATATGGTGAAAAAAGTTTTTTAGACGCCATTTTCCAAAATGGCGGCCGCCGATTTCGTTTTGCATGTATTTCTGCTTCTATGACCGTTATACTCATCATTTAGGTGTCTAATTATATGTTTTTAAATGCAGGGAATCGTCTAAGATGGGTTTTAAAGTTACCTGACTAATATTTATAAAAAAAAATAATAAGTTATTTGCTATTTTAAACAAAATATCGGAACAAAAGTAGTAAAAAAACAATGCTTTATTTGGAAAGAAATATTCACACTTCACGGCACTGTGGATGTAATATATTACGTGACGGCCTTATAAGTCCATCAAGACCCTGATGGGTAGGCAGATTTTCAGGATGGGAAAGTCATTTGCACGCATATCATATGATTATATGGCATGCATAAGATACCTTGATTGCCTCTCTCTGTGCAAAAACATATCTTGGCATGCTTTAACATCCATAAAATCTATTGTAATAAAATTGGTAGCGAGAGAAACCTAGATGGTGCTACAGAAAAAATGGCTTCAGTTCATGGGAGTCTGCCACTTGTGATTTTGTTTTGTATGTATTTCTGCCTCTATGACAGTTATACTTATCATTTAGGTGACTAATTATACGTTTTTGATGGCGAGGAATCAACTAAGAGTGTTTTTAAAGTTACCTGATTAATACTAGTCAGACAAAATAAGTTATTTGCTATTTTAAACAAAATATAGGAACAAAAATAGTAAAAAAACAATGCTTTATTTGGAAAGAAATATTTACACTTCACGGCACTGTGGATGTAATATATTACGTGACGGCCTTATAAGTCCATCAAGACCCTGATGGGTAGGCAGATTTTCAGGATGGGAGAGTCATTTTGCACGCATATCATATGATTATATGGCATGCATAAGATACCTTGATTGCCTGGGCTCTCTGTGCAAAAACATATCTTGGCATGCTTTAACATCCATAAAATCTATTGTAATAAAATTGGTAGCGAGAGAAACCTAGATGGTGCTACAGAAAAAATGGCTTCAGTTCATGGGAGTCTGCCACTTGTGATTTTGTTTTGTATGTATTTCTGCCTCTATGACAGTTATACTTATCATTTAGGTGACTAATTATACGTTTTTGATGGCGAGGAATCAACTAAGAGTGTTTTTAAAGTTACCTGATTAATACTAGTCAGACAAAATAAGTTATTTGCTATTTTAAACAAAATATAGGAACAAAAATAGTAAAAAAACAATGCTTTATTTGGAAAGAAATATTTACACTTCACGGCACTGTGGATGTAATATATTACGTGACGGCCTTATAAGTCCATCAAGACCCTGATGGGTAGGCAGATTTTCAGGATGGGAGAGTCATTTTGCACGCATATCATATGATTATATGGCATGCATAAGATACCTTGATTGCCTGGGCTCTCTGTGCAAAAACATATCTTGGCATGCTTTAACATCCATAAAATCTATTGTAATAAAATTGGTAGCGAGAGAAACCTAGATGGTGCTACAGAAAAAATGGCTTCAGTTCATGGGAGTCTGCCACTTGTGATTTTGTTTTGTATGTATTTCTGCCTCTATGACAGTTATACTTATAATTTAGGTGACTAATTATACGTTTTTGATGGCGAGGAATCAACTAAGAGTGTTTTTAAAGTTACCTGATTAATACTAGTCAGACAAAATAAGTTATTTGCTATTTTAAACAAAATATAGGAACAAAAATAGTAAAAAAACAATGCTTTATTTGGAAAGAAATATTTACACTTCACGGCACTGTGGATGTAATATATTACGTGACGGCCTTATAAGTCCATCAAGACCCTGATGGGTAGGCAGATTTTCAGGATGGGAGAGTCATTTTGCACGCATATCATATGATTATATGGCATGCATAAGATACCTTGATTGCCTGGGCTCTCTGTGCAAAAACATATCTTGGCATGCTTTAACATCCATAAAATCTATTGTAATAAAATTGGTAGCGAGAGAAACCTAGATGGTGCTACAGAAAAAATGGCTTCAGTTCATGGGAGTCTGCCACTTGTGATTTTGTTTTGTATGTATTTCTGCCTCTATGACAGTTATACTTATCATTTAGGTGACTAATTATACGTTTTTGATGGCGAGGAATCAACTAAGAGTGTTTTTAAAGTTACCTGATTAATACTAGTCAGACAAAATAAGTTATTTGCTATTTTAAACAAAATATAGGAACAAAAATAGTAAAAAAACAATGCTTTATTTGGAAAGAAATATTTACACTTCACGGCACTGTGGATGTAATATATTACGTGACGGCCTTATAAGTCCATCAAGACCCTGATGGGTAGGCAGATTTTCAGGATGGGAGAGTCATTTTGCACGCATATCATATGATTATATGGCATGCATAAGATACCTTGATTGCCTGGGCTCTCTGTGCAAAAACATATCTTGGCATGCTTTAACATCCATAAAATCTATTGTAATAAAATTGGTAGCGAGAGAAACCTAGATGGTGCTACAGAAAAAATGGCTTCAGTTCATGGGAGTCTGCCACTTGTGATTTTGTTTTGTATGTATTTCTGCCTCTATGACAGTTATACTTATCATTTAGGTGACTAATTATACGTTTTTGATGGCGAGGAATCAACTAAGAGTGTTTTTAAAGTTACCTGATTAATACTAGTCAGACAAAATAAGTTATTTGCTATTTTAAACAAAATATAGGAACAAAAATAGTAAAAAAACAATGCTTTATTTGGAAAGAAATATTTACACTTCACGGCACTGTGGATGTAATATATTACGTGACGGCCTTATAAGTCCATCAAGACCCTGATGGGTAGGCAGATTTTCAGGATGGGAGAGTCATTTTGCACGCATATCATATGATTATATGGCATGCATAAGATACCTTGATTGCCTGGGCTCTCTGTGCAAAAACATATCTTGGCATGCTTTAACATCCATAAAATCTATTGTAATAAAATTGGTAGCGAGAGAAACCTAGATGGTGCTACAGAAAAATGGCTTTTAGTTCATGGGAGCCTGCCACTTGTGATTTTGTTTTGTATGTATTTCTGTTTCTATGACAGTTATACTTATCATTTAGGTGACTAATTATACGTTTTTGATGGCGAGGAATCAACTAAGAGTGTTTTTAAAGTTACCTGATTAATACTACTCAGACAAAATAAGTTATTTGCTATTTTAAACAAAATATAGGAACAAAAGTAGTAAACAAACAATGCTTTATTTATAAAGTTATATTCACGCTTCAAATCTCAGTGGCTGGGAGGAATAGCGTGCCCGCCTCAGAAGCACAAGATTGTGGATTTTCATGCCCCGGCTGAGTCGGTTTATTTTCAGGGCGGGAAAATCGTCGACAAGCCTGTTGCATGATTTTGTGTTTTGTAAAAAATACATTGAGTTCCTATTTTTCTTGAGTTCTCTGGGCAAAATTAAATTTTTGCTTGACTCCTATATTGTAATCACATGTAAGTACACTTCTTCATCCTTCTTCATAAATGATTTTCACCATTTTCTCGTGCTCATGATGGTCATTCAGGTCCAGCCAAAAAGTATGGTTTTCGTAAGATTTCAAGGTTAAGTAAGATCTGCTTTGTAACGAGACTGCCTAAAAGATATATGGTAAAACACAGTTTGCGACGATCGTGCTAATTAAACGTTGTAATACCTTTAGAATGCGATAACAGTAAATTGTTCCAACATGAGAGCTAGATGTTGTTCGCTGGTATTAACTGCGACTTCCCCTCTCATGCATGTGGGATTTCTTTCATTCATTCCAAGCCATTTATAAAAGGCATAACATTATTTTTTTATTCACAATTTTTCAGAATATTTTTTCGTAGCTGAAATGACAAGATTTTCCAGTATTTTCAGACTAGTAATATGTATCCATATCATTGCCATGTAATAAACAAGTCATCTGAATTCCCTGACTATATTAAAATGATAGGTAATTTAGTTATGTACAATAGTAGAAAGTTTCTTCCATGAAATAGTATGACGGAAGCACTAATTGAGTGCTATGTATTTGATGTAAAAACAGCTAAATCAGTTAAGAATTGATTCCACTATGCCAAGATCTAGTCAGACTTACTGATGGATAATTTTGAAGATGCTATAATTTAGATGGGCATTTTAGAAATTTAACAAGGAAACTATAAGGTTACACTTCAAAATTCTAAATTAAATTTTGGGCAAAGACTTTCACATTTTCACTTTTCACACAACACTAAGGGGTAATAATTCACATGAAACATACATCCAAACTCATTTTCCTAATTTTATCGGTACACATCTGTATTTGTAGATAAGATGCTCTCCGTATGATGAATGCCGAAGTGTATGGAAACGACGGATATGAAAAAATTAGAATTTACCCTTGAGTAAATAAAACATCAGAAACATGACAAGATTCTCAAACTAAAGGGGAAAATAATAGTTAAGGTAACACTGCCTTCTCAAAAAATAGTACTGCTATACAGCAAAGCAATAGGTTAAACTTTGAAGAACATTTTTCTGTATGATCTATTTTTATTACAAGCATGTTCCTCGACACTAGTGACTGCTCAAGTAAACTTCTATAGCATCTATTTTGGACTGAACTAGAGGAGAAACCTGATCAGATGCAGTACCGTGCATGATGTCACGAGTACTGCCTACAAAGTTTAATTTATGTCACAAGTTTGACAACTCAAAACTTAAGAAACGTTAAGAAGCTCGGATCTTTAAGCCTTTGTTGAAGAAGCAGGTAGCAGAACTATAATAATCTCTGCCATATTTTTGAGTTTGGTATAAAATACAGTGTAAACTAACACTGATCACTGAGATATCAATGGTCGCCAATATTGTTCTCATCGTCCGATACTCATTTTAACTATTCAGCAAAGTACTGTAAGAATTTTGATTAAAAATGAGATGAAATTAGTCGGTGATGAAATGCTTTGTCTTTGTGTCTTGTTGCCACAATTGGGGAGCAACTCATTGCTGCAAGTTACAATAATTTAATCCAGGAACACATACTTAGAGGTTGTGATGTCATGTGTACAATTATAACGAAATTATCTGCATTAAAAGTATTACCAGGAACTACCAGGAACTCAATTACTTTGATTCGCCGAACATATGCTTAAACCTATAGCAGAACTATTTTCCTTATAGAAGACTACTGCTAACAAAATATAGATGGAGCAAAGATGCAAATGATGTGCTAAAGCTTCATTTGTGCCTTAACAAGTCCGTTGCAGACTTCCATGAACTGAAAGCCATTTTTCTGTAGCACCATCTAGGTTTCTCTCACTACCAATTTTATTACAATAGATTTTTTGGATGTTAAAGCATGCCAAGATATGTTTTTGCCCAGAGAGCCCGGGCAATCAAGGTATCTTATGCATGCCATATAATCATATGATATGCGTGCAAATGACTTTCCCATCCTGAAAATCTGCCTACCCATCAGGGTCTTGATGGACTTATAAGGCCGTCACGTAATATATTACATCCACAGTGCCGTGAAGTGTAAATATTTCTTTCCAAATAAAGCATTGTTTTTTTACTACTTTTGTTCCGATATTTTGTTTAAAATAGCAAATAACTTATTTTTTTTGGATAAATATTAGTCAGGTAACTTTAAAACCCATCTTAGACGATTCCCTGCATTTAAAAACATATAATTAGACACCTGAATGATGAGTATAACGGTCATAGAAGCAGAAATACATGCAAAACGAAATCGGCGGCCGCCATTTTGGAAAATGGCGTCTAAAAAACTTTTTTCACCATATGGTGATGTCTACCCAAGTTTTTTTTACTCTCTTATATGTGCTTAACTCGATTCTGTTGATAAACCTAATCAGAACAAAAAATTTTACGGGACTCCATTACAGGGACAGGAGTATTTGTTTGGTTTGAAAAATTTAGACTGCCCATTTCTAGCGAAGTACGTAAGTTATTTTGAGTCTTTGTCAGGTAACGAGGCAGACACATAAAAATTGTATTTGACTAACAATTTTTCAAAGGTTTTGAATATTCTTATGCCAAAAATATTAGATCCGTATTTTTTTCTTTATTTCAAATACTCCTTAAAAAGGGAGAAGATAAATTTTAAAATTAGGACGAAAAATTGCGCCCGAAAATGCTTAGTGGCTGTTCCGTGGTATCTATGACGGAACTAGTAACTATAAACAAACTTTGAAACACTTTTTTGGAATCTATTTTAAGCAAATTTGAATCATCGGCTTCTGTAAAACCTCCTTCCTTTATCTATATAATTCTTAAATTAGGTTGAATCAAAATTAATTGCAAGCAAAAAAAAACATCACACCGGTTGGTTTATATATACTAGGGACGTCAGAGATGTTTGTGGTCACGTGATGTACCGATGAAAAATAGGCTCTTTTAAAATATTTTTTAAGAACTTTTTGAAGATTAATTTTGCAAAAAAATATGCGTTTGTTATTTTTGGGTTCAAACTACAATTAATTTAATATTGGAAAGTATTTTATCGATGCAGTCATGTATCCTATTGACACCCAATCAATACTGGACTTTTGACACCTCCTATTTAACGAGCACTTGTACTCTAGAAACATAGTGATTTTCTCAATAACTTTTACAAGGTTCTCTGAGCACACTGGAACACATGTTAGTCAAATTAGTGTTACTAGTTACAAAGATATATAGGTAAGTAGGGAGATATAATCAAATAATGGAAGAGTTATAGTTTTGATAAAGGTAAAAGAAATTTCTTGTGGTTGATTAGGATTGAGTTAATTTGTCATTTGTTTTTCATTCTCTGAACGTTCAGTTTCTATCAAAATGAGGCGGTACAATATCGAGGTTTGTAAAAAAAAACAACACTTTCACACTCATCCTTTATAAAAGAGTACTCCAACCAACTGCAAAAATTACAAACGTTTAAATTGTTTATATCTTCCAATGAAGGACGTATCAGAATGAGAGATTAATAAAAGATGATGAATGGTGAGAAAAAGTTGCAATAATAACTATTTTTTAGTGCTAGATCTATATTTTTTCTTAGCTTATTCACCAGGTTGGTCTAGCAACATAACCTTTAATATTAAAATTTTAAGACAAGAAACTTTTATAAGGATTCTATATTTCTATTTTGTAAATGATTTTGCGTGTAACCAACTCTTCAAAACTGAACCATATTCTTATTTTTTTCCCAAATAAATAGGTTACAAAAGATATTTTAAAAAATGAAGAGAAGGCAACCAAATATTTTTGTGACTATTTCAAGGAAGGTAGAGAGAGTGCAAATTAGTGATAGAGAAAACTTTGCATTTTTTTTTATGGAATCTGACTGTTGGTGGACTAAATAATCCATTACTCTTTTGACAGAAATTGTTTCATGCTATGTTAATTATGTAGAGTGGCTCAGTGACTGAGAGGGTAACGTGTGCACCTTATAAACCCAATATCACGGGTTAGATCTTGGGCAGGCATGTCATATAATTATGCGGCATGTAAAAATCCCTTTAGTACCCATTTGGCTCGAGTTCCCTCGGCAAAATTAAATCTCGGCATACTTTAACATCCACAGAGAGCTCAGATTCATTGTAATTTGAGGGTCAAAATTGCTAGCTAGAGTCGCCTTGATTGTGCTACATAATAATAGCTCTCAGTTCTGGGGAATATGCCATGTCTGCAAAGGCTTGACAGCCAATATTGCAGACCCATTGGAGAAAAAAAATATTAATTATGTCATTTACTTCTAAAGCACTCTCCCAACCCTCATAAAAATTATCAAAACTCAACCCAAAGCCTCTGCGCCTCCCAGAAAAACGCGAGGAATAAAAGATGCGAAAGAGCAAGAGAGACTCAGATGGGGATGCGAGAGCCAGCAGCGAAAGATCCGCAAGAACTATTCTCCAACACGTGGTCGTGTGTGCGCATGCGCAGACACCATCCCAGACGACGCAAACGATCGAACGCTGCCTCTGATCCCCCCCGTCCCTCCCCTCAGAATAGTAAAACGGATATTCTCTGGCATCTACGGTTGCACGGGGGCCATTTTATCGAGGGAATATTGGCACGGCATATGGCACATTGAACGTGCTTAGACATGTTGTTGTTTGCGTATCGGTTAATAGACTAATTAGTTGTTTTTGGGAATGCAATTGTCGTTGGCTTTTGTTTTAAGATAAATACTCTATTATAGAACAAGTTTGTGGAAGTTTTGGCTGAACGTTTGGTGGAGAGAACAATATACATATTTGTAGTTTAGTTTCATGTTTCGATTGCATTACGACACATGATTTATTAGTTTAATTCTCACTATTGTTATTATTTGTTAGGGGATTGTGTACAGAAGGCCAAAGTTATTGCTGCATTTGTTCGTTTTTTTTATAAAAATGCGTTTTGTTTATTAATAAATTTCTATTATTAGGGTACCTGTAACGGGGGAACGAAGTGTATACATAATTTCTCACGAAATTTTGGTTTTGTGTATGTAAGTGTGCGTGCGGAGATTTTATAAGTGCATTTTTTTATAGCAAAACACACTTTATTTACTAATTTCAATTGAAATTCTTACAATAAAGAAATCAATTAGGTTTACTTACATCGGTTTCTTTTTTAAATATTTGTTCCTTATTGAAAAATAAGTCACTGAATAAATGTTCATTTTGTGTATTTTAAGTTTTATTATTTGCAGGATATCCTTTAAAAGACCGTGTTATTCAGAAATTTCGCTTCAAAAGAATTAATACATGGAGAAATTGTATTAAAAAAGCTTCTATGTGACCGAATGTTTGTCTCATAGTAGCCCGTATTATTTTCGGAAAAGAACATTTGAAATAATTGTGTAGCAATTTGTCTGAAGTTTTGGTGAAATTTAGAAGAGAATAAGCTAGGTTCTAATAATTCCTATAATTAACTTTTTAATCAAGATACAGAGCAAGTGTAGCGAAATAATTCTTTCAAAAGTAAAAAAAAAAGTTCTTTTAAGTATTGGGTATATTAATAAAATGCAATGTGGTGCTATTTTCAACAGATAAAACAAGTATGGATTGCATTCACAAAATAGTTTTTGATCGACATCTGCTTGTGTTAAATGTATTTTACTAGTTTGCATATATGTGAATTTTTTTAATAACAAATTGAAATACAGGGGCAGCTGGTATTGATAAAATATCGATAAACTAACGATAAAACTAATCCGGAGAATTATGCAATATTCGGAGTGAGAAAAGTTAGTTAAAATTGATAATTGTTAACAATCCAAACATTAATAGTTTACACTCTAATGAATATTTTTAAAATGTATCTGGAGTAAAATAAGTAACACTTTGTGAAAAGTAGATATCTTAGTATAATAGAAGCTTTAACATCATGTTATGTGGCCCCCTCCCCCAACCCCTACACAATAGGTAGGTACATATATATTGCGGCTTGTGTGCTTGATCAGAGACCAGCTTATATAAGCCCTTGTCAATTAAGACAGAAGAAAGAATTTTTACTGTCACAGAGAGAGGAAAGTACACCCAGGGCGAAGGCGGAAATCGAACCAGCACCCGTTACAGCGCGCAGACTCATAAAACGTGTAATTAGTATGTCTGGAAACTAATGGTTTCTAAATTTTAGTTTTTTTTTGTAGACTTATGGTTTCCTAAAAAATATTTATACACTTTCACAAGAGTAAGGATTGTACAAGCCGGCCCATCGGCGCAATGGTTAGTGTACTAGCCTTTGGAGCTGCTGGACCCGGGTTCAAATCCCGGTGAAGGCATGGATGTTTGTGCTTGTCAATAAATGTTGTTATTTATATAAGTGTTTGTGTCGTCCTTCTTTGTGTGTCTCTTGTGACTGTCTCTTCTGGCGAGCTGGGTAATGGGCTATAAAGCCTACACTCTCCCTTCTAGAGGGCGCAATCACTGTCATTTGTCAAGGATTGTACAAAGACTAAAATATAAAGCTAATAATGTAATACATAATCAGTAATTGTGTGCTAAGTAATTTGGACAGAATTTGTTATATAATTTAACATAAATGAAACCAATCTGCTTACGCATAGATAGTTTATGGTTGAAAACTTTGAAAACGAACTATTTAACGCAAAAAATCTCGAATAAAAATTTTAAAAGAAAGTTTTTGAAACTTTTTTCATTTGAGTTACATTTACATACAACATTGAATTTATAACATTAGTCCAGATCATACATTTCTCATACAAATTTTACTTTAAAATTTGGATTTCCAAGAACAAAACTACATTGTCACGTACATGATGAATTATAGGTTTTCAAGTACATCGAACATATTTATGATTTAGAAATATAGATATAATATAATAGGAAAATAGATATAATTGAATAAGTAAATTAAGTAAAAAAAAATATTCAAATAAGTATGTTTTAAGTTTGTTCAATGTCATAAAACTGTCATGTAGTCATATAAATTAAAAACAGGCCTACCAACTCTATGGATAGAAGCTTTAATTGAACTGAAAAATTGATCCGGTCTTTCCTACATTTGAACTTGCAATTAAGTTTTCAATAAAATAACAAGAAAATCAAATTTTGTTGTCAACTATGATCTTATTATTTTACAAAAAAAAAAAAAAACTTTTCGTGCAGTAGGGGCTGCAATGGGCGCAATTTTCAGAAACTGTTAAATTCAATGCTCATTTAAAAAACACAAGAAAGTCATCTTCATTAGAATTAAATCGCCATTGCCATTTGCAACAATCGCTCGAGAAACTTTAATATTTTCAGACATTAAATTAAAATAAATTTATTATTGCGACATCAATCAGTTTTAAATGACCTCAAATATATTTCACTACAAGATTTTTTGTGTGTTGATATGAAATGTTTTCATTCTATTGAAAAGCGAGGGAAATATTACATATTTATTCTTTGAAATATAAATTAATTTTTAGCAAATGATAGGTAATAATTATTGAATTTTTGAAATAAAATAGATGAAACTTGCCAAATTTAGCATGTAAATGTTTAATATAGAATTAATGCTGCGTTTGGCGAATTTTTAACTGTTAAGCACAACTGTTGCGTAGAAGTGGGTTAAGTGACCGATTCTGTTACAGACCAACATTTTTTATAGCTTTACTGGGTTTTAGTTTGTTTGTGTAAAGAATTAAGGAAGGATAACGTGGAGGTTATATTTTTAATAATGTGTAAGACAAAATAGGATTATCAGATCAATTGTACGAGATATTATGTATAAAGATTTTAAATGCTATTCAAAATGATAACACTAAGATTTAGGTAAATGATGTACAAAATATTATGCAACGATTATATAAGGAATCACCTTACAGTTACACAAAGAATTAGTCGAAGTTAAAAAAAATACATTACTTTTTGCTACTTAATACAAAAAGTGCGCACATGTATAAAATTCTAATGATTAATAATGCTAAGTTCTTCAACATGATAAATACCCTAATATACTATTAACTTGACTGAAATGGAATATAAAGTAAGTATTTCAAGTTTTAACTATGCAGCCAAGGTGTCTAATACAGATCTCAGTAGATCACTAAAAATTTATTTTGTGAGAAAATAATGTCCAAAACAAACTAATAGCTTTAATTTTGTCAATCGAGTAACATAAACTGATCTAAAGAGGATTAAATATCTCATATGTACTTACACTTTCCAAAAACAGTAACATTTCGAGTTTGTGGTATCATTTCGAATTACCAAAGAATAAGACTACTATTATAATTCTAGTTTGCTTTTTTTTAGAATAACAAAGTAATAGTCTCACAATTTTAAATCCCTCTTCATTTTGCATGCACTGTGCTTTGTTCAAATACTGTTTTGTGTCACTTGTACAAAAGTAAAATATTTTAAGTATTAAATTTTTAAAAAATAAAATTGTAAAATATTTTGTAAAAAAATATACCATCACCTAATTTTTAATGTAGTATATAAATAGTAATATTCAGTTAGGTTCTAAATGAAGAACTCACGTCCTCCAAAGTGTAACTAAGACATAGGTCCCGGCTCGTTAAATGGTGATTTTGTTCAATTGATTTTACGATTATCAAATGTCGCCAATGAACAGAGCGGACCATATATCTTAGCTATACTTTGGCGAATCTGACAGTGGAAAACTTACCTAATGGAGTGAGGCATGGTCACAGATGATGAGTCACTCATTGTTCCGTGAAAAAGGTCATTGAAGTGAACATTGTCTATGCACTGGAACAAATTAATAAAGTAAGGAAAATTGCATAACATTATTATGATTAACAAAATAATTTTTATGCGTCTATATAATAGTGAGAAAGAGTTTAAAATTGATTTATTAAATTTATGTTATGCAAGAATTTTTTTATTGCATTCCATAGGATAAAGGACATAAAAGCTTGGCATGTGTTTGCAATAATGTTTTTTCAATAGCAAGAGTTATAAATAACAATTATAATTGGGTACCTGTCACATTTAAAACATATTTTAAATTAAGTGATTGAATTTAAGTTATGCAAGAATATTTGATTAAATATTCAGTTAAAATAAAATATGAGTGTACTAACAACTATACATATTAAGGGGGAATGGGAGCGCTGGACAGCGGGTCTCCAAATCAAAGTACCACAGTGTTAATCCAATGGAGAAAAAAAAATTCTCTGCCACACTCTCCATGGAACATTTTTACCATTGGATTTTTTTATGTGATAAGTGTAGTTGGCTTACAGGGCCCGACAATCCCAATTTTTGAATTTATACTTCAATTTTGTTTTTTTAAATTTTGAATAAATAATTTTACAAAAAATATTCGAAGCAATTTTAAAAAGTGGTATTATAGAGACATGTAAGTTATCTACATTTATTATTAAAAAAATAGTTTGCAAAAATATTTAATATAGCCGGAGAAATGTGGCAGATAAATTAGTTTTTTCCTATTGGATTTACATTTAGGCTCATGAGTTTGGAGACTCCCGGTCCAGCACATCCATTCCCCCTAAAAATATAATTTTATAAAAATCTTTGAAGCGACTAGTTTCAAAACTCACATTCTCCAAATCATAACTTTGATACTGTCTGGCCCTTTCAATGGCGATTTCGTGCAATCAATTTGCGATTATCAACTGTCGTTAAACCAATAGACCGGACTATTTGTCTTAGTTATACTTTAGGGAATGTAAGTTTTGCATCTAGATCCTTCATTGCATAGTAAATGTATTAAAATAAAAATATACCATGCATACATGAAAAAATGCAGTAATTTTAATATCGATACGAATAATTTTTTTTACCAATGGATAATACATTTCTCGGGGTCCTTTTTGGGCTTTGGTGCACAATATAAAGGGGTAATATGTGTAGCATTTAAATATTTTTGTAAACGGGTACACAAAAGGTTGAGATAAGATGAAACTTTTTTTATTTTAATACAAGTAGATAAATAACAAAATGAAACTATTTAGGCACCTGCTACTTTATTCAATGCGACCCCATGACTCACTGTATTTGTGCTCATTTAGAGCCACGTTTTCCATGCGCACTTATCTGTTCTACATTTTGACAAGTATATAATTGTTTAATGCCAATTAATTCTAATCAAATATACTCAGATGATTAAATTATATTATCACGTTTTCAGAAACTAAAAGAAGTCGTAACTAAACTGGGTTTTAGTTTGTTTGTGTAAAAATAATATGTAAGGATAATGTTCAGTAGTTAATATTTTTCATAAATCAAATGTACAATGCGTAGAGAAACATGAGTGTCCAATGTACAATTAAATGTAAAATTCTGATATTCAAGCTCAATGCACGCTTGTTTAGTATTAAGAATATATATTGGCTACCATTTGTAGGCAAAATTGTACTACTCAGGAATGCATGCGCACATTTATATTTAAATTAATTAAATCAATCCCATTTATATATTTAAATGAAGTAATTAAAAAAATAAAATTTTTAAATGTGAAATTCTAAGTAGTCAAATGTTGCAATCATTAGCAGTTTTTGTGTGAAGAATAATCAAATAATTTTAAATGCTCACAAATACTTTTCCTCTTTTGGTTCTGAAGGGTCTTCGAATGAAAAAACTTCCATCAGTAATAAATTTTTATAAGCTAGCATCTCATACGCACAAATTAGAATAATAAAAACATACTTAAAATGTATAGTTACGTTGATAAAACAGGGCAAAATTCCTATTTAACAATCATCGCTTTAAATATGCTTGTATAAAATAAATATTCTTTTTTTTTTATGTAACAATCAATACTCTTACCTAACCACATATTTTTACTTGATAAACACATACTTAGCTTATTTTTATGAAGCATACTTCCAAAAATTACGTGTGCGAATTCGTAATTTTAACGATAGTTTCAAGCTTATCCTGAGCAACAGTTAATGCGATTCCACAAACAATACACATTCATCACTGAAGATACCAAATGCCCGATCCCAGATCCAACAGGCCCGGTTCCAGTCACAACACAAAACAAAATCCTCTCCTATCCTTCACATGCATTCTTCGTGCATTTAAAAATCAAAAAAAAAATAATAATCCATGTTAAACTCATACACACATTACAATTTTCCCACCCTGACGGTTGTTTTCTCTGCAATAAATGAACCACCGCGTGGAAACAACATTGACAGGGGGCCAGATTTTCTTCTACTTTTTCATCATCGTCCACATGGGGGGAGGGGGGGACGGAAGGGGTTGGGGGATGCGTGGGCGTGCGTGCTGGTACAGGTACACTGCTGGAGCCAACCTAAATTACCTGGCTGATGTCGCTGGTCCAGGCAGCCTTCTCTTGCATGCTGGGCGCCACGAGATGGATGGTAGCCTGGCTCCCGTTCTTGAAGTCGACCACTATTTTGAAGTCGAGGCCGCCATAGTCCTTCTGACAGCCACTGCCGCTAGAGGTCGCGCCGCTCGCTTCGCTGAAGCCGCTTGACTGACTCGAGGCAGAGCTGATCGAACCTGGCAACGGGAAAGATCGTATGTGTTTGAGGTCCGATTCCAAGAGGGTTTTTTGGCATGGGGATTGTGTTAAGAGGGATGGTTAGTACGATATATCTTCTAACATAATTAAATCCAAATATCTTTGTCAAAATATCGCTTTTAAGCATTTTTTCACTAGGTCTGGAAGTAGTAATAAAAACAAAACAATAACAAATTAAATGAAAAATATCAATTGCAATTAATATTTTCCCTATAATTCACTTATTAATTGGTGATTCAATTCACTTATGAATTGGTGATTCAATTATTAAATAATAAAATTTTAAAATGGTGTCACATCTGAGGTTAATTATGCATGTTTTAAAATTATTGACTATATAATATATTTCTTTTAAATTTGTTTTGCTTTGTTGCTATACGAATTTTCCTGATAAAAATAAACTTAATTGTAAAACAAAACTTCGATACTGTGATTTCAAAACTCATTACCTTAGATCTGAAGGAGTGACTATTCCTCTTAATTTTTTTTTATTATTTTAATTAACATTATAAAGTAAATTTTCTATTTTAGTCTAACAAGTATGTGGTAATTAGGTTCAGATTAAACTCTTATTTATTTTCCTTTGATAAAGCAGATTTTAGTTTTGATTCCTTGTTTTGTTAGTGGAAGTATATATTTTTTGCACGACACATGAAATTGTGTTTATTACGGTCAATTTTCTAAAATATTCTAGAAAAGTCGAAAATTGAATATCAAAACTTAAATAATTTTGACATTTTTAATTTATTTTTTAATTTTAAGTACTAGAAACAAATTTGGAAAAACCTTTCAAATTTAGGGTGTAGAAATTTTTTTAAGTAGGAAAACTTTTTAAAAGCCGAACATATCGACTTTTTTAAACCTGAAATACGGGAAATAAGACTACGATAATTTTTTTAAAAAAAGCTACATCTCAAAATGTAATTATATTCGCAAGACAAAATATTTTTATTATAATATCTAAAATCTCCACACTCGAAAGTTCACACACAACATTCTTACGAAAGTGTATGCACATACATTAATAACATTAATAATGGAATCATTTATAACGACTTCATCACGTGAAGTCGTCAAAAATGATTTCCTTATTAATGCTCTAGGGAAAAAAATCACAATAAAATTATTTAGTAGGAGTAATATGATTAATTATAAAACCCAAAAATTATTTTAAAGCTTCATTAATACATAATAAACTGAAAATAGTTTAAAACATTGACGAACGCTCCCTTCCAACTATTGTCTGTTAACATTTGAAATAAAAATATCTCTCCAACTATAGTTCGTTTTATAATTATAAATCATGAAGCACAATAAACTTGAACATATATTATGATATATATTAAATATGCAAAAATTTGAAAGATAATAAGAACGAACAACAATGGATTTATAAGAATTATGCCAAAATCAACTCTAAAATAAAAATTTTATTTTTGAAAAATTGGCTCTCTGGAAGATTGGCCAGAAGAGAATGTGATAGGTAAATTAGAAAAAATGTAACTGTATACAAATTATGTGCTACTTGGGAAAAGTTGGTTACCTGTTAAATTTTGCCTCTATGTTAGTTTTTTTTTTTAATTCCATGTATAACACTTTCCACGGCTTCCACTGAACTTAGGTTTTTCAATTACCTCGCAACATTCTGAACATCAACAAATAGGGGTCCTTTTGGCCGAGTGGTTTGGAGATTACACGAGCAGTCTAAACACTGCAACGGGTGAGGGCTCTATTACCGCCTTCTCCCTGTTCGTACTTTCCTTCTCTGTGACAATAAAAATTCTTTTTGTGTCTGTCTTAATTGACGAAGGCTTATGTAAGCGGATCTCTGATCAAGCGCACAAGCCGGAATATATATAAACCTACCCCTACCCCCTCAAAAAATTGAAACATTAGTATTTTTTCAATAACTCCATAAATATTTGTCCTAAAAGCAGATATAAAGAAGCAGAAGAACTCACCACAGTCGTCCACAGTGAACGTAAACGGCTCGGTGACATCCTCGATCAGCGTCGCGTCGGAGAGCGGGATCTTGCCTATGCCCTGGTCCGAAAGAGATCGATGCTGATCACTTTTTGATTTGTGCTTCACAAGAGAGAGAAAAACACAAGTTACGGTCTTCAGTGCCCTTGTCCACTCTATCTGTCAATTGTTTTGTTGGAAACGGGAGTGGTTGGTTGGTAAGGGGAAGTGCGGTGTTGGCTGGTGAGTCGGTTGTGGTTGGTTTTAGAGTTTGGTCATGCTTGTCATGGATGGTTTTTTTTAGTGCTCGAAATCACCTTCATTTATATACTATATATACATCGTGTTAATGAGGATATTCGCAAAAGTAAGTGAAACAATAAATAAAGAGGTTTTGCTTACAATATTATTTTGTTATTATTTTATTTGCATTGAAAGGAAGCAAAACACCGGGAAAATAGTGCATTTTCTTCAAGTAAATTTCCTTACAATAAAATATAAATGTATGATAATTAGATATAATGAACGCATTTAATAATTCGATCTCACTAACTTAAAAATTAGAATGAAACGAGTTGAATTAGAAAAATGAATTAGTTTTTAGAAACTACGTTAGATGGCAGCACATCATTTTCGTCAAAGTGCTGCAGCGAAAACATATCTACAGGTGTGTTGGCAGTTTTGAAATAGATAATTCTTTGAACTTTCCTACCTCTGAAACGAGTTTTTTTCTATTTATGAGAAATCAAGAAAATTTAGTTATTTAAAAATGAAGTATTCTAAAAAGCAGGGAGAGAGAGTGCATATTAAAAAATATATGTGATCGAATAATAATAAAATGTTCGTTAGCAATATTTATCCCTAGATGGCAGCAGGGCATGAATAAGATGGTAAACGTAAGAAAATGAATATCAAGTTGCATTACATAAAGCCAAGTGATTCAAACGTTTATCCCGAAAAATGTATTGAGCAAATGATTTGACCTACATGAAAAACCTTTAAAAAATAAATGTATTCTATATAGAAATGAGTTACATTCTGATTAAAAATATTTGAAATAACTTAATGGATTTTTCACATAATACATAATTTCGGTCAAAAAAATTAGTTTAAAAATATTATTTAAAATTATTAGTACATTTAACAATAACATATACTTTTTGTTAAAGAATCGGTAGTTGAATGGTCAATTGAATCAAAACTCAATTGAAAGTTCATTCGAGCACTAAAAGATAACAGAAGCATGATGGGAAGGTTGGATTATACTAACTAATGATGAAGGTTGGATTAAACTATGGGGATATAAGGTGTGAGTTCTAAACTAATCTAAACGGTTCATGTATTCTAAAGTTTAGCATTTTCAATTGTTAATCAACTAAATAAAACTTAATTTTAGTTTATCGAAACTGTATATTTTTCTAGTGCGATATGAATTAGAAAGTGTTGTTATTTTTTTTAGAAAAGGGAGATTTTTTTAATGTGTATTAAAATGTATGAATGTTACAATTTTGAAATTATTCATTAAATGTTTTTTTTGAGAACAAAAAATGTGTTTAGTATTCAAATTTTGTATTTTAATTATTTTAAGGTAATAAAGAGTGTAAGTTGGAGCATTTATTTATATTTTTATTAGCATTATTATTATTAATATTATTATCTATTTTTCGGCTTCTACATAATAACTGAACTTCGATGCACAAGAGCAAAACAAAATCACAATAATAAAAAATAAATGAACAAGCTACTATGTCTTTCTAACACATAACAGTCTTCAGTAAAAAAAATGACAATTATGAAAAAAAGTTTAGTTTAATTATTTGACAAAATACTAAACATTAGAAACTTTAAGACATGCAACATGCTCTAACACAAAGAGAGATCTATACATCGAATTTCATTGAAATACTTTACATTTAAACATACTACAAACATCAAAACAAACACATTTCATACAAAACAAATATCACCATAATAGAATAACATCATTATTATTAAGTAACTTTAAGAAAGCATAACCAAAACACAATATTTATAAAACTTATTAAGTAGGGTCACATGGGGGAATTATGGATCACTCTCTTTCCGGGGTAAATAATGATCACTAAGTTTTAAGGATTAAAAATGGTTTTTAGAAAAAAAATAAATTATGCCAAGTCATCCTTATACATTCTATTTTCTTATATCAAGTTCAAAAACAATGTAACTCTGCAGCAAAAACTAGAAAAAAAAATACTTTTTACACTACTATAAAAACATCTTCAAAAAAGATTGTCTTTGAAAAACATGAATTTTTTTAAGATTCATACTGGAGAAACATATTTGAACTAACTATTTTGTTGGTGCTATTTTTCAATAGGAAATGGTCTAAGCTTTTCAATCCAATAAAAAAAATTTCATAATAATTTTTTTTAATGATTTTAAAGGTATATCGATTTATCCCCCAGTTTACTGGGGTAATTCTGGATCAGTGATATTTTTTAATTTTTAATGTGTTTTTATCTCAGTGGTATATGTCATTTTGAAGCATAAAATCAGATTAGGCTGCATTCCAAATTTCATTAAAAAATTCAAATTAGAAGTTTAATTAAAATTTAAATAACAAAAAGATTTAATCTACATTGAAATAGCATGAAAATTCTACTTTTATTCAATATTTTCACTGTTGCCATTGCGTTAAACTTATTAGAAACTATATTTAAACTAAAAACTTCTGAAATAATATTTATTTGTGCGATATAATTCAGTTTGGATTGCTGTAATAGAGTCCATTGAATTTTTTTTTGTCAAAATAGAGTTCTTTTGATGGTTCATTATACATGTATGAGGAAAGGTGAATAGAGAATTCTAACTTGGCGTAAAAAAATATGCCAAGTTTCGTTTTCATTACTTTAATGTGCTAAAACAATCTTTTTATGTTCTAAAAAATGATAATTTGAAGTATTAATTTACTTTTAATATGCATTTGTATAAAAAAAAGGGGGTGATCCATAATTACCCCATGTGTGATCCATAATTGCCCAAACCCGGGGTAATTCCTGATCACTCAATAATTAAAATAAAACTAATAATAATTAAGTTTTAGGTAAAGTTATTATTTAAATAAATTCTAAATTATTTAAGCTTACTCCATGCAAAATTAAATCTTTCTATCTTTCATACTTTAGAAAAAAATAGGATGTTGTGATTTTTTGATCCATAATTCCCCCATATGACCCTACAGATTCAAAAGCATTTTACGTTGCAATTAAATTTGTTTAAAAAAATTGAGACACTGTTTGATATCAACGCACAATTGAACAGCTTAGTAGAAGAACGTGCTAAGTGACATTTTTGGAAAAAAAAATGTGATTTTTGTGTCAATGAACATAATACTAACTTCTTTAACCATAAAAAGTTTATTCTTTTTTGTAGTTTTTACGGTTTGTAAGTACCGTTTTTATCAGATCTGAGTGCAAACGAAAAACTTTAAAGCTTATTTTCTCGTTTTCACCTTTTTGTCACTTAGCACGTTCTTTCACTAAGCTCTTCATATTTTATATAAAAACTCTTATTTTATCGCATAATAGAACTAATATATTAGTATTTACAACATGTTCTTAAAATTAACGATTAGCAGCCAGCATCACAAATACAACACCTAATACGATAAGTACTTACCAATAGACTAAGATTAAATTGTAAGAACGTAATCTTGAATAATTTCTTTTAAATCTACTCATTAAAAAGGCAAGGGAGTTTTAAATCAAAATATTTCATGAAGGATCATAAAAACTTAAGAAAAAGTTATTTAATCATAATACATATTTATTGATTTAGAGAAATAATTTTAAATCTAAACATTTTTTGACAGTGGCGTTTTCGATAAGTGTTTGGATTTTTTTTTAGATGTTTTTGTTTGTTGTGAGAAATATGAACGATGTCCAAATTTGAGCCGATACTTTTTCCCTCGTTTGCAGAAAATGTCAAAAATCAATGTTTTTGAACAAGAACAATATAAAACGTTTTGGAACTTCTGTATTTCTTTTTAACTTTGTGGAGATTTACTTTGTGATTTGAAAAAGATGAATTTTTCATTCGAGGCATTTGTGCATATTTTCGATTTTAGGGGCATTACTAAGAGCACTGAAGTTTAAATAATAGTCATAAAAGCACTAAACATAAACCTTAAAAAAATTAATATAAATTTAAATAAATAACAAAATGTCACAAGATATTTAAAAATTTGTTAAACAACTATTTTTGCTTCTGAATTCGCTTCTTTTGTGGGTCGGACTATTCAGTTAATATTAATATTTGCGAAATGTAATTTTTAAAATGGCAAAATGTATTCAATATACATGTCTCGAATCTGTTTGTAATATTTTTTGTTGTATCCCACTTTTAAAATTTCCAAATTTCAAAGTGATATGTATATTTTTAAAAAGTATTTTTTTCCAATTAATAATGCTTAAAACGTTTCATTATCCAATTACCAATAATTCTTGTTATTAAAATATAAAAGAAGTATTTTCGAATACTTTTTCATTAGGGAATTTCCAATAGTAATAGTTATTCAGTTTTTATTTTAACTTTTACATCTTAAAAATATACGGTTACATTTTCCGGCAGTCTATTTGTTAGAGCAACATCTTTTTTAGAAAAGGAATATCTACTTAAACAATGACGTATTTTTGGTGGTCCGATCTAACTAATCACAAAAGTAGAAGGCAATGCCAAGACAAAAGTTTCTAAAAAAAAGATGTTTTGCTCTAACAAATAGACAGCCAGAAAATGTAACTGTACATTTGAATTTGGAAACATTTAAATTACTTGTTTGGGAAATGAATTAAATTTATTGAATTTATTTTTAAAAAAACTTAGCGACTATAATTTTACAAAGGATCGATGAAAGGACAAAGATCTCTAACTTTTTTGGGATATAAGCATTATGCAACAGTTGAATAATTGGCTTTCAGGAACTGTACATGAATATAAAACTTTTTTAAAGATCATGTGTCCCAATAGAAGAAATACAAATCACTATTTTACGTCTTATAGTGTCAAAGCGGACTCTCACTAAGTCACACTTAAAATATTAACCCTTGTTAACAGGAGATGTCAGTTAGGCTTATCTAGTAAAGATCATACCAGATATTGTTTAAAGCGGATTTTTTTAAAAAAGAAATATGACTTAAAAAAAAACTATTATTAATGAATGGACTCAAAAATAAGAAAAATTCTATTTATGGTAGCAATGGAACTTTTCTTACCTCAATGAGATGGAGTTTCCCATTGGTGGAGCGGGTACAGAGGAGCATATGATTGGTGAACAGGAAGCACTGTCTGACCACTTCTGTCTCGCGCTTTCCCATTCGTGCCCTCTGCAGCTTGGATTTTTCTCCACCCAAGACTTGAATCACACTACCTGTATTGATACGTTTCATAATATTATTGGTATAGATAGGATAAAGCTCGTCCGCGATAAGAATGATACAATTTATTTGGCTATACTAATGCGGGAAATTTGAAACATGCAAACTTTTACACTACCAGCTGAAACTAGGTCACGCAAACTTTCAAATAAGATAAGATTTTGACTGTTGCTGCTGCAAGTTTTACCATGCCATCTCATTTATCGAGCGCTATTTGAAAAGAAATTGTACAAATCTATAATTTCGATGTCAGAAGATGCAAGAATGTTGTCTTTCAACATTTTAAAAAGCGGAATATTTCAAAAACAACGATATACCGCATTTAAAACAGAACGATGAACAAGGAAACATTAAAATTTCTTGAAATTTCGGAAAAAGAATCCGGAAAAAAACTTAGGTAAAGAAGGTTAAGAAAATCGTGAATAAGAAACCTGATATTTCAGTGTGCCAAATTTCCAGGAAGTTGAAAATATCTAAGTCTTATGTGAACGAAATCATCAAAGGTGACTTAAATTTGCTAAATAATCAAAATATAAAAAAAAACGAAGTACATAGCATTGGAGAAGTTATCGAAGACAAATTAAGTTACATAAAAAACGAATTTAAAAAACTTAAAGATTATATTTTTTTTCGGTCTTTATGGAAGGTGTTAATGTTATTTACCAATATGTCTTAACAAAAAACAACAAATGAAATACATACAAACACTTAAATACATAAAAGAAAACACAAGAAAATAAACCAATCTACAATTTCATCGATTCTGAATATGTAATGCCTAAATTAATTAAAAAACTACTGTATAACATTTATAATTATTTAAAAATTAGATATCATAATATTATTATTATTAATTAATGTGTACTACCTAAATATTTTGCGAGCATTTAATAATGAGAAGGTTCTCGGCGAAGATGTTTACAATCTAAAAAAGTTTACCTCTTAAGTAAAAGATACATGTTAATCTTGTCTTTTGAAACGAGGCAAGTGCTTCCGATATTAATCGTGTCTTTTCAAGTCAAACAGACCAAGTGTTTCCGATATTGGAGAAACATTTAATGTGGTACAACTAAATAAATAGTACATGTGACATAAAGAAATATTTAAGGCACCAATTGAGATTTGAGCTCTTAAAAAGTCTTTTCAAGCAGAATTGGGCATGAAGTGAAATGAAAATGAGGTAAGAGGCTCTAAATTTCAAAAATTTTTGTGCCTCTTAATTCATTAACGACTATTGGCAAGAAACTTTTCAATCCGAATCGAAGCTTTCTGCTTAAGTTAATCTAAATAAACAAAATATAATACAAATGAAGGCGGTAGTAGTGGAAAAAATATGCAAGACAAATTAAATAACATGAAAAACAAATTTTAAAAACTAAAGATAATTTTGTTCTTCAGTCGGTATGGAAGGTATTGATGTTTTTAACGAATAGGTCATTATAGGGTTAAAAATACAGCAAACGAAACTGTGAATCAATATAGTTATAATCAATAACAAATGACTTTTTAATATTAGTAAAACCTTCACTTTAATAACTCCTACAGAATTTCGATTAAAAAACAATATCAAATGATAGCGTCATAGGTAACCGTACAATATCTTACTTTACAACTGCAATTTTTGTTTTTCATACCTTGTCTGACGAAAACTTGATTTACATCTAATAATATATCACAGCCTCCGGCAATCATCCTTTCTGTTGCCAGATTTTTTCGTATATTTTCTGTCTCACTAACTTCATCATGCATTTGCTGTAAATTAAAAAGAGCATATAGTTATATCGCTTAAATAAATTTTCCATTGCTAATAGTTTTTAAAACAAGCGCTTAGTTAGAGAAATAAAACACATTTTTATTCACTCAATAATAAAACAGTAAGTTTGTTAATATTACGTTTAATTTAATGTTCAATATAAGAGTGAAAATTTAATGGACGTTAAAAATTATGAAAGTAACTCTAAGACAAAACATTTCTTGTTGGTTATTCTTATGGGTGACATGACGTGTTGTCTCACAAAATAAGTCACTGCTTTTTAGGTACTAATATCTAATTTCCAATATATGGGCAGGTGGAAAACTTTCTTCATTAGAAAATTAGCCCCAGGCTTCCCTATAATTTGAGTAGCGGTGCTTTAAAGTTATCGTGTAATTTCGCTTTGTAGAGATGTGGACAGCCCTAGCTGAAGCATTTTTATGATGTAAATTTTTTTATTGGTATATCGGTACTCCATAAATTTGATGTAACCTTACTTTATAAATCTGGAGTAACCTTACTTTAATTTTTACGGTGCAAAGACCGTATCGGCTGCATACGGAGAAAAATAAAAGGAATTCATGTACAGTTCGTGCCAACCTAACTTGGGTAAAAACAAAGAGCAAAAAGGCAGGGGAAAAAGCGCGCAGTTGGTCAGTTAGTTGGAAACTCTTGTAAGGTAATATTTACATACAAAATGATCTGAATACAATTTAACCAAAATACTCACTTTTCATTCTGATAAAATTGCCAAATTTTCTAAAATATATTCAAATCTGTTAGACCTTAAATGAAATGTTTTAAACATGTTTTCTCGATGGATTCACAAATAATTTATGGAACTCTTTACATGCGCGGAAGGATCTTCTCCATAGCACATTTCTATTTACCCAACTTAGGTTGGCAAGGAGTGTAGTTTGGCGCGTGTCCAAAATACTCACTCTTGATAGTTCTTCGAGTTTAGCCCGTGCATTTTCCAAAGATTTTCTTTCGACGTGATTGTGCGGCGTGTGTGCAAGTAGCTCGTGAAGAGTTATGATATAGCGAGGTACCTGAAAAAAATTGAAACCATCAGCACTTTATACAGTAATACTATTCGATTATACAGTACACTCTTAAAACAAACGAGTGATTTTAACTCAGTCTGAGTTAATATTCACTCCTTTCCAGTGTCGAAAATGCACTTCTCCTACATTAGAGGATTTCACTCTTTTGTTATAAGAGTGTAATACTTCGTGAGAAAATTATAACAATAAACTTTGAAAGATAGAATGTAGGAGCATGTTTAATCTATAAATGAAAAGAGGGAAGATGTACTTGGTGTATGCGATAAGTAAGAGATGTAATATCCTCCGAATAAAAAGTATATGCCCATAAACATTAAATTTCTGAATTTGGGAACTGTTTCAAGTTGTTGTTGTCGTGTGCCTCCAGGCCGTAGCCTGGAAGGCAAGAGGGTTGCAGTAGCATCCGTTGGCACAAAGATTTGAGTACCCATGAGAGGGTGGATGTCTGATTTCTACTCCGAGATGCCACCGCCTCCTCAATTTAAGCATGTCGCTCAAGGGGAGGGGCAATTTTCTCCAGACGACCTACACCCATAGTAAACTGTTCTATGACAGAATATAGGACTTTCGGACCCACAGATTTAACGAGCACTTCTCCGCATGTACTCAGGACAACACAAATATCCATGCCTTACCCGAACCCGGGCCCACTCGCTTGGCAAGCGAGGGTCGAAACCACTATACTAGCTAGGCGACACTGGTTCAAGTAATACGCAATATAGGGTTGTGTAACTTGGTGTATGGTGAATAGAATCCCTAGAGTCCCTATACGGAACATGAATATCAATAAACCTTGATGAAGGTGAAATGTAGAAAAATACACATAAAAATTTTATAGATATATGTTTGGGGGGCAAAACCTTGAACTTATTACTTCAGAAAAAAACAGGTGCGGTTGTACCTGGTGCATGTGAGGAATGTCCAAAAGAAAATGCATATCAATAAACATAAGACTTTACTATTTTTTAGAAAGTTCAGAAAAAGAACACGTGTAGTATAATAACCTTGGGTTTCTAAGGAATGTCCCTAATGTCCCCTTAATTAAAATGCACATCAATAAAAAGTGAACTTTTCAATTTTGTTGCAAGTTCAGAAAAAACTCATATGGAATTGTTGCCGCTTTCAACAGATATAGCCTAAAAGGAATAAAGTTGCCCATGCCTCACCCAGGTTTTGAACTTGGGCCCGTTTTCGTTACAAGTGACTATCAGAACCACTGTAATGAAGTGACTTTCGCATAAAAATAATACCTTTCGTAATGACCGCCTTTCATAATTTAGCTGTAGTGATTTGAAGAATGTATACAATTCGTGATTGCTTGGCGACCGATTTGTCAGAACTTGCTGAGAATGTGACATAGAATTCTACCGTTTTTCCTTGCACGTTTGTGTTGTCCTATATAAAGATATTTCTCGTCCTAATAGCAGTTCGTCAAGCGCAAAATAGCACACCACCTTACAGCCTGGGAGACGTTTGGGAACGTACCTGGTGCATGGGGTATGTGAGGAATGTCTCTAGTGTCCTCCCCTGAAGGCTCGACTTCTCTTCCAGTCTTCTGAGGATGGCGACGAATTTCTCCCTCTGCTTGCACTCGGCCAGCACCTGCAGGCTGTAGTGGTGGTTGCGCACGTACTCCTGATAGATGGTCAGCATGGGCAGCAACATGTCGAAGAGATCTCCTTGGTACGAGAAGCGGGGCACTAAGTTAAAGCCCAACACCCACCACAGAAGCCACTACGAACAGCCGCGACATGCAACTACTTCCCACCCACCCCTACTTACTCAAGCAGTACGCACGAAGAGAGAATTTACAGAAAAGGTTTGAAGCATTTTTAAGTCGAAAAGAAAATCGTATGGTATCATTTCAATAGCTGTACGACGTTATTGAGGATACCTATGATACCTATTAGACAGCGAGATTTACTATATGGCGCATTTTTTGAGAAATCGAACTAAAGTCGAAATATAAATTGTATGGTATCATTTCGATGCCTGTAGTATATATTTAGGATATTGAAATTCTGATTGGATAAGGAGATGTAGATTACTATATCACGTGCTACTCAAGAAACTTTTTTTACCTTAAATTGGAAAAACTGCATATCCATGTTCAAAGAGGAGTAATTCAAAGAGAGAAGAAGTTATGGATCAGATGAGATATAAGAGATGGTGAAATCATGTAATACGCAATTGAAGCACGGCTAAATATGATGGATATCTCACTACTAACTATGTCATCAAGCCATGTGCTCAAAAGATGACGAATGACGTCACCATCCCTCATTCCAGCTCTGACACATAACTTTGCTTTTCACACAACTTACTTTAGGAGTTTTAAGCAATGTATTGCTTTACTCTAGCAGCCCTGTATGTTCTGTATGTTAAAACGAAAAGGTAAATTTTAGAAATTCTAGAGTAGGAAATTAAGAATGAGTAATAAATTAGTGAAGCACTTATTTTAGAAAAAAATAATAGGGGAAGGTGGGTTACCTCGGACCTATTTTGACTTTTCAATTTTTATTTTCTTAATTGCTTGCAAAAAGTGAATAAAAATATTTTTACTGAATACTTTATGTTGTTATATACAACATATATTTATTTTAACATGTTATTTAAATGATTTCAACTATTAAAAAAATAAATACAGAAAATTGTAATTAGGACCAAGGTACACCACCGGCGGTGTACCTTGGTCCAACCGGTAGTGTACCTTGGACCAATTATTATTAATAGGTATAGAGACCCGATTTACAGTCCGAAAACCAATATTTATTAGCCACATAAAATTCAAAAATACATTTTACAACCTACTCTTATTTCTAGCCAAGATTGTAGTAATTGGTTATGTTAGGTCAATTGGCTCAGTAAGGGGTTTTATTGCCTTAGTTTTTTTAGTGGCCTTTTGGCTTTTTCAGCTGTAATGCAATCTTTCTCGGGTGTATTTGTTAAAATGCAGCATAAAATTAAACTGTTATTTCATGCCATAGAAAAACATTTGGCTATCTTTCTGTCTTAAATTTGAAAAAAAAAAAAACTCAAATATTTCCCCCTATGTTTATTCAACTAGGCCTAAACGTAAAAAGGATGTTCTGCTTAGATATTTATTATAAAAAATATCTTTTTAGATGAGCATGCAATAATTATTTTCTATATTATATCAATATGGTAAAAATTTTATAGGCTTCCATAAATCTAAATAATTAACTACAAAAAAAATTCTTTATCACATCATGTCAAAATTTCTTACAAATTTCCATTTTTCTAGATTTTGCAAATCAGGGTTGCATATTAATAGCTTAAAATACTTAATTTTTCAAAGGAAAGAATTTACTTGAATTTTAAAAAAGGTTTTCAACAATCTGAAGCACATAAGACCTATAGTAGTGTACCTTGGACCAGTCCAAGGTACACCACTTGTATTAGGTTCGAGGTACACCACTTGGATATTAAAAACAAAATAGTTAATCAGCAAGTTAAGGTTAGACTTAACTTAATTTCAAGCACACTGTTTTATAGCTAAAACTTTGCTTTATATTGCATAACCATCGTTTCTGAATAAATACTACATGTTTGAGTATAAAATTACACTAAAGAATCTGACAAAAATTTACTTTTGAACTGTGAATTTAGTTTTTCGAAACCTCTTTAATAAATTGACCTTTTAAACAAACAGATAGAACTTCACTGAGATCCCTGGTAGCAAATACTTTAACTGCATGTGGTGTTGTTTCAATATCTAAGCTAATCGAGCTAGAATCAGCATAGGTTCGAGGTACACATACGTCCAAGGTACACCACTTACCCCTACATGTTTGAAAAAATTGAATGTAAAGTTAAACAAAAGATACAAGGTCTACTCTGTCGACTTCATTTTCAAGCCTGTGAAGGACTATCCCAGCATATGTTCTTATGTCTGCTAACCATATTGGGACAATGTAATAGCAAAGAAAAAATTATGACGTCTTAATCTTTTCGAATGTTAAATCCTGGTTAATATCTTAAAATGCTGATAATTTAAGATGGGTCATCGGTGGTGTTTAAAGTTAAGATATGTAAGTTTTTATTGCATTTGCGTTTTGCTTTGTGTATTTCTTCAAATAAAGTTTTCATTTTTGTTTTATTTATCTAAGCCCTAATGGTCGAAATTTATATTTAGTAAATTGTTTGAATCTAAAGCTCTTCGTGAGTACTGCTAGATACTAGTGTCTGTCTATAGCAATCTATCGCGCAAGAAGCAGAAATGCACAAATGCTAACTATTTGAGCATTGATGCAATACGAATGAATTCCACTGAAACTAATTAAGCAGTAACTTACATGCGCAAAAGCTGAAATCAATGATATTCTGGCATTGCTATTTGCTTAAGCAGCTTCTCTAGGACTATGATAAATAATAAGCTATAAACTAAGGCAGTAGATTAGTTTTTTTTTTTCAAATAGTAAATTGAAATTAATGTCGAGAAATCATTTCATTTAAATTTAGTACAACTTTTTCAAAAAGGTCAAAAAGAAAATTAACTGTTCTTTTTATGTAAGTAGAAGATTGGAAATTCAAAACTACAAACATATAGAACACTTGATAAATGCAAAAACATTCATAAAAACTTTCAAATTTATGAAAAAATATAACTGGTTTTAATAAACTATTTATTCTAGAGTTCATGTGCAAACGTCTTACTAAAAAAGTATACAAGAATTTTTTTAAGAACTGTTTGAATTTTTAAAATTCCATTTTAATCTCCCACTAAATACATGGCAAACAACATATTCTTTATAAACCATGAAAAAATTGAATATTTTGTCCAGTAATTTTTTTTTAAATTCTGTAATACATTTCTTAACATTAAGAAAAAGAATATTTGAGATACCCTCAAGAATCTAATATTAAGTCTTTTTTTTTCGTCACATTTTACGTTTGAGATAATCACCTAAAACTAAGGTCGGCCAGCTCTCCATCCTCGCTGTTAGTCCCTTTATAAAGATCTGATGAAGAAACATCACTGTTTCGCTGTGGAACATGACAAAATCAAGTTAGCAAGTGACATTGTAAATAAGGTAAAAAAAAACAATCATCGAGTTATTTCAGTTAAAAAATTTTAAAGAGAAAGTAAAGACATTCGAATTTTTAAGTCAAGTTCCTTCAAAGAAGAATATTGCACAATTAATGGAACAGTCATTTTTTAAATTTGTATGACATTAATTTTTTTTATAGTTTAAAATGCAATGGATGTGAAAGGAAGAAAGAAAGAAGTTTTATTTTTCAAAGCAGAATGCACAGGCTGCCAAGGGGCCCACTGGCCCCTTCCAGACAACACATAAAATTATACAATTGAAATCATCATTTAAAATTTAAAACAATATCATATTATATCCATTTGCTTTCTTCAAATTGTTTTATCAATATACATTTAAGTGTTAAGATACTGTTAACTTTTAATAAGAGAAATTTTCGCAAATTAAGTTATATTACTTTTGAAAATTTCGATTATAAATTTTTAGGGCCTGAACTACCAGTGATAGGCAATTTTACGGACTATCCGATCAAAAAAATGTATTTTGGAAGTAAAGTTCCCCCAAAAGTGAGAATTACAAATTAAAGCGCATACATATTTTTTAAAGCATTCGGATATGATTAGTTTTGGTCCAAAATGCCTTAGAAGTTAACTTCTAATTATTATCTAATTGGTTAAGAATTATCCGATATGCAATGATTTCCATAAGGATTTTCCAATTTAAAGTTTTTACGGACTTTTAACTGCATTACACAAAAAAAGTCTGTTGCAAGAACAAGACTGTTAAATTTCTCTTTGGTTGTAGTCTAATATATTTTCTCGTTTAAAAACAGAAGAAAATAGTTTCTACTTTAAACAGCATATTTTGCAGGAAAATCTGTTTAAAGAAAAACAAGGCATTTTCTGTAACCATGTTTTTCTGTAAGTATCTTATTTTTTCTGCAAGTCTATGATTTTTTTGAAAATGTAACAGTTTCTTTTTACGGTGTGGCGAGTCACCTGTTGAGAAAGATGGAATTCACTTCGTCGTGTGTGCAAGGAGGCTTCTGTGAGCTGGCAGCCATCTTGAACGGCCTCAGAAAGCAGGAAACCATCAACTGTAGCTGTTCCACGTATTCCTCTTCAGACTCGACCATACGGAACACTAAACTGAAACACGAAGAAATCGAGATTTAACAGTTGAAGAGCTTAGTGGAAGAACGTGCTAAGTGACATTTTTGAAATATTGTAAATCGTGTGTCTATGAACATATTATTAACGCCTTTAACGATAATAAGTTTCTCTTTTTTGTTAAATTAATGTTAAGTATATTTTGTTATCGTTTGCAGGTACTTTTTTTAATGGATTTAAGTGCAAACTATAAACTTTTAAGCTCTTTTTTTTTGTTTTCACCTTTTTGTCACTTAGCACGTTCTTCCGTTAAGCTCTTCAGTTGTTACGTACATAATCACTGCCGGTGTTTAGAAAAGAGAACACTTCTTGAATATGTAGACAATAGAAGAGCTTGCTGGAAGAACGTCTTGCTGGAAGAACGTGCTAAGTGACAGAAAGTTGAAATCGATAAAATGAGCTTTGAAGTTTTTCGTTTGCACTTAGATACATTAAAAACGGCCCACACATAAGGTAAAAAATATGCTTAACTTAAAGTTTATGAAAAGTGGGAATCTTGTTATCTTTAAGAATGTTTTAATGTGTTCATTTATACAAATTCGCATTTTTTTTTCAAAATGTTACCAAGCACGTTATCCCACATAGGCTATTCATTTGTTACACACTAAGTGTGGCCAGATTTAATGCATTTCGCAGTACAATTTAGTTTACTACTGAACTACGATCTGTAAAAAGTGTACGAATAATCTCAGTTTTATTTTTTATAGACTTTTTAAGCAGAAACATACACAAAATACGTTTTTAAGAAAATTTAACAATGATTAAAAAAAGTTAGTCTGTTGAAAAGTTAGTCACTGAAACCAATCCGGCCAGGCTATGTAAACCATCACTGTTGGTGTTTAGGAAAGACAACATTGCGTGAAAATGTAAACAGTTGTGTTTTGCAGAATAAGCAGCATTTTTTACATGGAATTCTAGGTAAAAAAAATCTATGTATTAAAGCGAATAAAACACCGCTATATCTGAATACAGTCAGTCTTTTGTAAGTGATAAATCACTAGTGTACTCCCAATTTATTTGAGGTTTTTCCAATTCAGAAATTTACAATCGACAATTTAATGTATACATATAAATAAACTTTCGTAATAAAATATTGCGATCATTAGGAAAAACGAAACCAATATACGATGCAATTATACAAAAGAGACTTCGATAAATAAATTGCTATTTTGCAATTTGAGTTACCATTAAAAAGGATGTATACCTCCCATCTTTTATATTTATAAATGCTCTCCACTCTCCAGCATAATTGGTTTTTCTAAGGGAACTAATAAAAGTAATACTTTTTCTCCTTGTATTTCGAGTTATATAACATATTTGTAAAATAGTTTCATTATTATAACAAACCTACAATATTTTCATACGTGGAATTGCATTATAATTCAATAAAAGTGCTAAAAACAATTTGGTCATTTTGTTAGACAGAGAAAACTTGGTATTTGGATAAAGGGTAACGCTTACACATTATTTAATATATAATCAATAGAAATAATATATTCATAGTTGTGTTGATATTCAATATTAAAATAAAGCATTTGTTTTCGTCCATAATGTAAGCTTTTTTGCTTTGCTTTCAAGGAATTATATGCATATGTAACTTTGCATTCGCTGGTTATGTATGTAAAAGAATCTCCAATACTAATATTTTTTCCGTTATATACATTAAAGTCTATTTGTCAAAAATTAGAGAATTAAGTTCAAAGATTGATTTACACCTCATGCCATATTCTCAATTTTAATTAGACAGTTTTAAATATAAAATTAAAATATACAGTGAGATAAGTTGATAAACTTTAGTCAACATATAAACTAATAGCAATTAAAATTACAATTCTATTGGTTTGGTTGAGCCAATGTCGCACTAGAAGTTTAGTATATTACTTGTATCTTCTTCTTACTTATCAGTTTCCAAAGCAATAAGTGTAAAAAAAAGGACACATTGCTTCTTGGAGACATTTACACTCGTAAAACAAGCGGGCGATTTTAACTCAGGCTGAGTTAATGTTCACTTCTTTCCTGTGTCGGAAATGCACTTCTCCTGTAGGAGTGGATTTCACTCTTTTGTTTTGTTAAACCTCCGACAAGATCTCCACCACATTCTCCTACGCTTTGAAATTTGAACTGCGGAAAAGTGGCGGAGATCACACCATAGCTTTCAAACAATGAAAACTCGAGCTATTTGAAAATACATACACTCTTAAAACAAACGAGCGATTTTAACTCAGCCTGAGTTATTTTCAATCCTCCAGTCTTGAAAATGCACTTCTCCGAAAAGAGTGGATCCTTTGTGTGTTAAACCTCCGACAGGATCACTCCAAACGAGTGATTTTAACTCAGTCTGAGTTAATATTCACTCCTTTCCAGTGTCGAAAATGCACTTCTCCGATCTGAGTGGATTTCACTCTTTTGTTTTAAGAGTGTAGTTAGGTGTTGTAAAAAGTTAGGTGTATGAAAGTATTATCAAATATATTTTCTTCTAATTAATATCATTCGTACACTATTAAAACAAACGAGCGATTCTAACTCAGTCTGAGTTAATTTTCACTCCTTCCAGTGTCAAAAGTGCACCTCTCCTGTAGGAGTGGATTTTACTCTTTTGTTTTAAGAGTGTATATTGTCTGAAATGCGTATGTTGTATACCTGTTTCTTTTTCTCATGCTTTCTGCGTGTGGTGAACTGATGTACTCTGCCACTATCTGTTTCCATCTTCTTCTGCATAGCCAGCCCCGGAAAAAACTCTGGACCTGAAAATTGACCATATAATTTGTATTTTCCTCTATAGACTGAAAATCCTAGTAGCATGTCATACAGGAAGCAGGCCCATTCACAATTTTTTACCACTAAAACACCAAAATATGTTAAACAAAGCCTACATACTATCTAAGCTGAAGTATTAAGATTTTGGAACCACTATTTTTTGTCAAAAAAAAATAATTTGGTTATGTTAAAATGCTTAAATATTACAAGACTGTTCAAATAGTACATCATTCATTTAACACCCTTTTTATCAATTGAAAAGCTGGTGGAAGAACGTGCTAAGTGACGTTTTGAAAAAACTGATATATTTGTGACAATGATTTTATTACTAATTTTTTTAAAGATGACAAATTTCCCCTTTTCCAAAAATTTAAAGTTTAGTATATTTTTTATGCTTTGCATTTACCATTTTCAACAGATTCGAGTGCCAACGAAAAACTTTAACACTCATTTTCTAGTTTTCACCTTTTTGTCACTAGCACGTTTTTCCACTAAGCTCTTCAATTATAAAATACCAAAGTTGATTTTCAGTTTCTCCGTTTAACTTTCATTATAAGCAATAAGCAAAACCTTTATTAAATAAAATATTTTCACTGTTTTCCCAAAAAATAGGTTGTGCTTTTCTTATTCACAGCAAACATGTATCATACAATCATCAGATAGATTTTGTATGATTTTTTACCAAACCAAATCCTATCATTTACTGTATATTTCACCTTTTTCGTTTACCTTTTTAATTTTCCTAATTTCTTCGCTGTCTTCGTCATCTTCTGATTTGCTCGGCGTTAATCTCCATTCTCTTTTTAATGCACAAAGCTGAAACAGGAAACAGCAAAAAATGTAATAAAATTTTTTTTAAAAAAATATTACAAAACTCAACATTTCATTAAAAATAATGTTATTTTTATATTGAAGACCGGGGATATTTTCAATATGGGGTTAGTTTTCTACCAGACCTTACATTGTAAATGGGCCATTAAGGGGTGCGAAGTGAAACAACATGCCATATCTCAACTACAACAATCTTTGTTCAGCTGAAGTTATTGGAATTGTTTTGTGATTTTTCCAAAGTTGAGTAACTTTTTATGTTTACACTTCGATTTAAATTAAAAGAACTAATAAGATAAGCCGAAACAAACCCTAAAAGTTACTATTTTTAACGAAATTGAGGATTGCGTCCCCTTAAACCACCTTCCATTTAGTAAAATAAAATATAAATTATACTATCTGCACTAGATGACAGCACAAGGATCAATCATAAAGCAATGAAACGAAAGCTAAATTATTGGTCATATATCTTACCCCACCATACCATTTTAATTTTGACCTCATTTATTATTATCTACATAAAGTCAGCACTCTATATCGGGGCAATTTTAGTTTTCAACCCAATATGATTTCCATGGGAAAAAGTAATTTTTGAAAAAAATTAAAAACTGTATATACTGATATATAGTTCCATTATGGTAAAATTTGGTAGGCAATATGTCCATTAGAAGTATTTTTAATTATTTTTAAAAAAATACTTTCTGATTAAAGTGGTACTGCTTTTAGTGTTCTTAATCCTTGAATGTTCAATGTTTGTTCGATTGTAGTGTCTTACTGCTATGTAATTGGAAATTCTCTTTCTGAATAGCAGATTAATAATAAATTAAATTAAATTAAAAGACTACTTAAAATTATACTTTAAACGCCTTTTTTCTCAAAATGCATATTTTTTGGCAAATGCGCCTTTTTTTCGGTAACTAGTACTGAATATTTTGCTTAGATTTTTTTTCACACACACATTAGATATTTTTACACTTTCTATCATATGCTTTTAAAGAAATATTTATTACTTTAAATTTTTTTTTATTTTTTATGAAAATGTGATAAAATTTTTTCGAAAAATCATAAATTAAAGATTATTATGTTTATTTCTAAAGGCATATGACACAATGTGTAAAAGGGTTTGAACTTTAACTGTGTAAAGTTTTAAATTAATCCAACAAGTAGTGCCTGAGAAAAAGGTGCATAAAAATGACCATTTTAACATGGGCGTCAATCGGGGCTCCGGTCCCCCTTAAAACTACTTTCTCTCACCCTCGTGGTAGTTACTCTACCGTGTCTGCCACTAAACTATACCCTCATATTTGATCAAATGTTCTGGAAAGGCATGCACTAATTTATATTCAACACATCGGATAATTTTTTTCCTTGATCAAAAGATAAGTATTTTATCTGCTCCCTTTCAAGCCTACACTAATGGTGAATATAAGAATGCCTCTATTCGCATTTATGGTAAAAGCAACTTGTCGAGACCTCAAAACAAGTCAATGTGTTATTAGATAACTGAAGCTCAGCGGCGGCTTTCGTAGTAAAAATATCAGTGAGTTCGATGTCATAGAGTTGCATCTTTTAAATTTTCCTATCACATCCATTTTAGAAAATGTGAAAACAGAAAGCATCATAATGGTTCAAAAGATTATGCAAAATTTCTTTGGAAAAGTACTGAGACGTGTCTATCAATATTCATTTCATATCGGGTAATTTCATGTGTAGTCAATTATATTCAAAGTCTTTTGTTTATTCAGATTGTACAATTGATAGCATTTCTAGAAATAGGGTGGTTTAAGAAAATATAACTCCGCTGTTTTAATTTTTTTTTTAATTGCCAGCTATTTCATTGTTTTTTTTCTTTATATCCATCTCAAAATGAGTTTTTTCGTCTGCTTTTTCTATTTTGGAGATTTTTTTTACGTGCAACAGGTTTTATTACTGCTATTGATAAAATGTATCAATTTTAATTCTATTAAATTTTAAGCCCGCGAAACATTACAAAAATCTCAATGTTGTTGGAAAACTTCGGTTTAAATGTTGCATGTTTTATAGTGGGAAAACAAAAGCGAAATGTTTGACTGCGATTTAACGTGATTTACAAACATAGAAAAAAAGCTTTAGTTTTACTGAAAAGAAAGTTTTTACACAACATTCGTTTCAAAAAGGCAAGTAAATATCGTATTGTTCAAAACGAATGGCCAATCCAGAAGAACCGAGAATGAAAACAATAGGGTCATATGGGGGAATTATGGATCAAAAAATCATAACATCCTATTTTTTTCTAAAGTATGAAAGATAGAAAGATTTAATTTTGCATGGAGTAAGCTTAAATAATTTAGAATTTATTTAAATAATCACTTTACCTAAAACTTAATTATCATTAGTTTTATTTTAATTATTGAGTGATCAGGAATTACCCCGGGTTTGGGCAATTATGGATCACACATGGGGTAATTATGGATCACCCCTTTTTTTATAGTAATGCATATTAAAAGTAAATTAATATTCCAAATTATATCTTTTTCAGCTCATAAAGATTATTTTAGCACATAAAAGTAATGAAAGCGAAACTTGGCATATTTTTTTAATGCCAAAAGTTAGAATTCTCTATGCATCTTTCTTCATACATGTATAATGAACCATCAAAAGAACTCTATTTTGACAAAAAAAATCAATGACTCTATTACAGCAATCCAAACTGAATTATATCGCACAAATAAATATTATTTCAAAAGTTTTTATTTTAAATAAAGTTTCTCATAAGTTTTAAGCAATGGCAACAGTGAAAATATTGAATAAAAATAGAATTTTCATGCTATTTCAATGTAGATTAAATTTTTTGTTATTTAAATTTTAAATAAACTTATAATTTGAATTTTTTAATGAAATTTGAAATGCAGCCTAATCTGATTTTATGCTTCAAAATGACATATACCACTTAGCTAAAAGCACATGAAAAATTAAAAAATGTCACTGATCCAGAATTACCCCAGTGATCAAGAATTACCCCAGTAAACTGGGGGATAAATCGATATACCTTTAAAATCATTAAAAAAAATTATTATGAAATTTTTTTTATCGGATTGAAAAGCTTAGACCTTTTCCTATTGAAAAATAGCACCAACAAAATAGTTAGTTCAAACATGTTTCTCCAGTATGGATCTTAAAAAAAAAATCATGTTTTTCAAAGACAATCTTTTTTGAAGATGTTTTTATAGTAGCGTAAAAAGTATTCTTTTTTCTATTTTTTTCTGCAGAGTTACATTGTTTTTGAACTTGATATAAGAAAATAGAATGTATAAGGATGACTTGGCATATTTTTTTTCTTCTAAAAACCATTTTTAATCCTGAAAACTTAGTGATCATTATTTACCCCGGAAAGAGAGTGATCCATATTTCCCCCATGTGACCCTACCACTGAAACTGATGACACCCACGACGTGTAACATTCCCATTGTCGTTTGCGGGGATAGGGGAAGAGTGTGTACCTCCACGTTTTTTCAGAGGATAGAGGATAATTTGTACTTAGTCGTGTACCTGTACCCTGATGAGCTTCGTTATTCAGATTCTACAACTGATAGTATATCTAGATACTATTTTTTCAGAGGATATGGAAAGATTGCGTACCTCCGCCCTGAGCTTCTTGATCTCCATGGTGAGTTCTTCGCACTGCTGCGTGTACTGCCACTTGGCGGTCTTCTCACTCTCAACGATCTGCACCAGGTGCAGGTGCTTCTGCTCCAGCTCCTCCTTCTGCAGCACGATCTTGCTAAAGCTGCGCGCATTACGAGGAAACAAAAGAGACATTAATAAAATATATATTTCTTGCTATATGTAACATAAGTTTCTAAGTGCAAGACGTTTATAACGTTTTTGAACTTTACTAAATCATGTACTAAGTGCAAAACATTTATAAGGATATCAACGGTTTTGAACTTTACGATATCGTGTACTAAATAAATGGTATATGCATTAACTAGCCATATTTTTTTCTAAAATAATTGAAGTTCAGAATGTTTACTGTAAAGCATAATTAAATAACTAAATGTAAAAAAAAATCAAGTCAATAGATCCCGTACAAGCTTTTAAGAGTACCAGCAATACTTTCCGTACAAGCTTTTTCTGTCAATATTTAAAAATCTTATTATTCATCAATATCATCATTTATTTTAATTTATAGATTTTTGCAAAAAGTGGGATATTTTTGTTTAATTACTTCAACATATTCATATAGTATTTAATCATATTTATTAACTTGAAATTTGTTAAACTCATTTGCGTTTCAAATATTCAAAAGTATAAAATTAAATGAAACTCTAAAAAACAAGATTTAATACTACCTATCATGTTTTACTTATGGAAATTATGAATTGCAAATTAAATATTAAAAAATCTTAAGATCAATTAAACTTTCAGAATAAAAATAAAACTCGGTAAAAAAAACCCAGATATCTGCCTTTAATTATCTTTTTTGATAGTTTTAATGATTCACTTGCGACTTGTTTTCAGTTTGATTTATTATAAAATAAATTGTCATTGTAATTTGCATAATAAATTAAAAGTTGTGGGTAAAAAAATCAATTTTATAATTAAAAGTTTTGTTATCTTAATTTAAATGTGTATTGAAAGAATGTAAATTAAATTAAAATAAACTTGATACTGTAGGAATTTGATACGTTTTTCAATGGTGAATATTTGATTGAATAAATTATTATTGACTTTCTATTAACACAGATTATAATTGTATTACAAAAAAATTCGTGCCAAAAACATGCTACTCAACGCCGGCTTGCTAGAATCTGCAAACCAGCTACAATATTTGAGCATGGAAAAGCCAATCTAAATTAGTAATGTGCATTTGTTTCATTTGACTTATCCAACCTGTCAGTTTTCTGAACGCTAATCTGTATGATGTACATTTATTCAGAGGAATCATACATAATTTCTTAATTTTTTGGCCCTTTCAGTCAAAATAACATTTTGTCATTATCATTTTATAAATTTTATTCCGATCGTCTATAGACATTTATGATATCAAAAAGCACATCATTCCATTTTTCAAACTTTTTCTATTCGAAAATATTTTTTGTTAATCCCAATAGATGTCAGTCCTATTCTTAGTTTTAATTGTGATCAGAAAAATGATACAGAGGGTTGATGAGTAACTAATTGCCACTTGACCCATTCTTAGAGACAGTGAAACTGACTCGTTTGCTGAGTAAGATTTAATGAAACCATGACCAATACTTTGATTTTCTTCTTGTAATAGTGGAATTGCTAGATTAGTACGTCAGAAAACCCAGTAAAGGAATCAAATGATACTTTTACTGACTCAAATGTTTCAAAGTTCTAGTTCTAAGTTTGTATAATTTTTTTTAAAATTTATTTTATTCCGCGTTTGTCAACACATGCAATTCAGTTTAGAAAAAGAGTTAACTAATCGTATGGTCAAAAGAACTAAAAAAAACAATCAAATATATAACCTCTTTATTTATTCCTATATAAGATATCATTTGGGACAATTTAAACAACTGAGGCTGCAACATCAAATTTGCAAACAATTGCTTCTAAATTCTTTTCTGATTACTGATTCATTATTTAATAGAAACCCATTCCTGCACCTGGACCCAACCCATTCCATTCCTGACCCCCTTTAATTTCTGAGTTAACTAATAGTATGGCCAAAATAACTATAAAAAACAAATCTATAGTTTCTCTATTTATTACTATAAAATATCATTTGGGACATTTTAAACAACTGAAGCAGCAATATAAAATTTGCAAACAATTGCTTTGAAATTCTTTTCTGATTACTGATACATTATTAACAAGAAACCCATTCCTTCATTTTTTAAACCTCTCCATATTTGATGACAATCTCACACAAAAAAAAAAACCTGCTTACGCATCATTTATTCTAATCCCTATTACCATCAATACACCGCAGCAGCCCAAATTAGTCGCTCCCTGAAGAGGAATAAAAAGGACTTGGAAAATGTTCGAAATATTGCTGCACCAAACGATCCTGAATTCGAAATAGCTTCCTGGGGAAGAATAAAATCGTTGTGGAGCGTAGAGTTGATAAGAAGATGGTGAATTTGGCGAGAAACAAGGTGAGGCCATCAGAAAGTCGGCAAGTAATCCTAGTAAGCCCAAATAAACAACTCACTCAATGTAAGTTCGTACAGGAACGTATTAATTTGTTAATTGAAGAGCTCAGTGGAAGAACGTGCTAAGTGACAAAAAGCTGAAAATGAGCTATGAAGTTTTTCATTTGTCCGTAGATACGTTAAAAACGGAGCTTGCATTTTACAAATCGTAAAAAATACACTAAACTTAAAGTTGATGAAAAGGTTTAAATTTACCGTTAAAGAAGTTAGTAATTTGTTCATACACAAAAAAAAATCTCAATTTAAAAAAAATGTCACTTAGCACGTTTTTCCACTATGGCTCTTTAATTATAAAGCGTTAATTAAAAAAAAATAAAAATTGTGCAGTTGTAGGCTGTAGGAAAAGATCTGAATTTATACAAGATGGTAGTAACTTTCTTCACAAGTAAGAAACACATGTTGTAATTATATTTTTTATTAGATAATCAAAAACCGCCAAGTCGATGTAGTAAGCCTATACAACCTCCTGTAGAATAGAGCTAAATAGCTCACCCAGGGCGTATGTTTGGACTTGTTTCAACGTAATCGATGACTTTTTTGTGTTGGCTTTTTCCCAGTAGCTTTTGCTCGATGTAGTAAACTTATGGAAACACAACTGTAGAATTTAGCCAAATAGCTCGCCTACAAGCCTTGCCAACCCAACTTGAGTTAAAACAAGGAGTAATAAGGCAGAGGGAAAGGCGTGGTTGGTCCGTTAGTTGGAAACTCTTGTAAGTTAATATTTACATGCAAAATGATCTGAATACAATTTAACCAAAATACACTTTTCATTATGAAAAAATAGCCAAAATTTCTCAAAGTATATTCAAATCTGTTAGACCTTAAACGAAATAATGTTTTAAACATGTTTTCTGGATGGATTCACAAATAGTTTATGGAACCCTTTACATGTGAGGATCTTCTCCATAACATATTTCTATTTACCCAACTTAGGTTGGCAAGGAGTGTAGTATCGAGTATATGCTATAGAATGAGATGGTAATAACTTTTATGCAAGATGGTAATAACTTCCTTCACAGGTTAAAAAAATGAGCTGTAATAAAAGTTTTTATTAGATAATCAAAAACCGCCAAGTCGATGTAGTAACCCTATACAACCTCCAATGTAGAACAGAGCCAAATAGCTCGCCAAGAGCTTTTCTTTGAGAAAACCTGTTTTGTGCTGGCTTTCGCCTGATAGTATCGAGTACTTGCTATATCAAGAGATATTAATTTATACAAGATGGTAATAACTTCCTTTACAGGCAAGAAAAATAAGTCTTAATTATAGTTTTTATTCTTGAATCAACACTGTTGAAATTTTTGTGCTTGCTTTTACCATAATAATGGTTCCTAGTAGCTGCAACGGCTGAGTGGTGAAATGTTTCCGCATATTTCCGGTATACAGTCGAACCATTTTTCAAGTTTTGGAAACAGAAACCCGAGAAACGGTTCAGCCCAATACCGAAAATATGGTGAAACACTTCAACACACAGCCGTGCAGCTATTAGGAGCCATTAGTATGGTGAAAGCGAGCACAAAATTTTTAACAGTGAAAAATTGCCAAGTCAATGTAGGATGCCTAATACAACCTCCACTGTAGCATGGGGGAAAATAGTTCCCCGAGATCATTTGTTTGGGCTGACTACAAAGCGATTGATGGCGTCACCTGGGAGTCCGTCTTTTGTATTGGTTTAAGCCCGGAGGCATCTCCATCCTACTCTTAACTCTATGTTGTGGAGAGCCCACAAACCCTGCCACCTGTTGAAATGTTCCAAGGGAGGACGGAAGCGTTCGATCTCTCTCGCTACATCCTCCTTCCCTCCCGCCTTCCTCTTTTCCATGGGACTGACTTTGTAGAATTCGTTTTGACTCCTGGTTAATGTACATCGATCGAAAATTGATGGGGGACGGCGTAAAATTGTGGCTTGTTGTGACAGCCCAAATCGGTTGATCATAGTTTTCATATCGGAAATTGGGATAGTTGTTCAGGGCCAGAAAATACTTCTCTAGTATCTTTAGTTTGATGGAAAGTATACAAATTACATATGATTTCAACGCGGATCTAAGGAATGCCAATGTTTTAATTTCTCTGAAAGTAAAAAATATTTTTTAAGAGTGTGGAAATGATTTATATTTTTAATATTTTGATTTGCATATTTATATTTTTATCTTCAGTTATAATCTTTCATTCATTGTGGTCCTTAATGTCAAGTAAATTAGAACAAAAACGAATATACAAAGAAATTACACTCTTAAAACGAACGAGCGATTTTAACTCAGTCTGAGTAAATTTCACTCTTTCAGTCTAGAAAATGCACTTCTCCCATAGGAGTGGATCCTTTGTGTGTTAAACCTCCGACAGGATCACTCCAAACGAGTGATTTTAACTCAATCTGGGTTAATATTCACTCCTTTCCAGTGTCGAAAATGCACTTCTCCTACTGGAGTGGATTTCACTCTTTTGTTTTAAGAGTGTAGAATTTTTTGTGGAATCATTCAATTTTCTCTCTGATTATAGTAAAAAGAGTTGATAGCTGAGTAGTGAGTGCCAACGTAAAGGAAAAAATTTTGGGCTCGTTGGAGTGATTGGAGCTCGTTGGGACGTTTTGAGTGATTATCCGACAGAGACATATGCTAGCCCTAGAACAAGAGAGCTGAAAAAAAAGGCATGGTAAGCCTTGGGACCCTATGGTTATTGCTGCACTGATAATTAATTATACTAAAACTTAATAATTGTTTAACACTGAAATCTAGTGGCATGCTTATTAAGATGAATTTGATATATGTGTAATTATTTTTATGTTACATTATTGATAAAAAAATATAATTTTTTATATTTATGTGTTAATTCAAAATAAGGCTTTTGATCATTTCGCCTTTTAGAAGATCTTCTTATGAATGATCTTAAAAAGGAAATCACTATACATAAAAAGAAATCATGATACAACTTTTTTTTAGCGAAATTGATGTCTGCAAACCCTAACCCTCTCTATCTTTTCATCTTTTTTCCATTTCAAATCGCATAGCTATCAACATAAAAAATATTTCAAAGCACCAACAGATATCTAAACGCATAACGACACTTAAAATGCATACGTAGACATCGTATTTGAAAAAGTAGCGATGCCCCTGAAGCCAACTCTCCTGCTGCGAATATTGAAAAGGACATTTTTTTATGTTCTCAAACCTCTTTCTAGGCGAATCTTGTCAATGAAACTCTTTCATATTCCATGGAATTCCCTTTTTTACAAACATATGTGGATGTTGCTAAAAATGATATCCTGTCCGGTTTCACCTGTTTAGCAAAAATGGAAAAATTCCTGTTCCTGAATTTAAAAATATTGTTAACTTTAAGAAGTTTATATGGTACGTTTTATCAACGAGATATATTCGCTGCAATTAAAGCTTTTTCTGTAAATTGATAGTCGATTTGTGATGGATTAGTTCAAAATGTCTGAAATAAATGACTAAAACGGTTCAAAAGGATGAAAGAGATTTTATAAAAACTTTAAAATAATGAAATCTTTCAATTATTTAAACATTTTCAATTTTGATGAACATTTTTAAACTTTCCTTCTACTTTATGTTTAATATCTTTCGTGGTTTTTTTTTGAAAGCATGTTTAAATTTACTTAATAACTTTAGGGATGGAATTTTTGGAGCGAATCACCTGTGTTCCATAAAAAAAAAGCACAAACTCTAAAATATTCTTTGTATTAAACAAGATCTGTCAAGTATATATTTTTTTACCCTAATATATGTATAATAATAATCCTTCTCAAATTCTATTAAATATACTCTTGTGAACATGCAAAAATATTTTATCCTATTCCATAAACTGGAAATTCTTTTTGAGTTTTAAGTACGGATATATCTCCACGTATTACAAACTGAGCAAAATCTTAGAATAATTAAATGTTAGTGGAGTAGAAGAAAATAAAAATAAACGAAACGTTAAAGGAATCAAAAAACATTTTTTAATTAAATAATAACAGTAAAAAATATCACTCGTCCCAAAAAATATTCACTTTATCAAACATTTTCTGCTTGCTCTTGGAGACACCAAATATGCTTAGAAAATAAAACTGAAATTGTGTACCCACACACAGGTATAAGGAGAAGGAAAATGTTGAAAAGAGCGTGAGACTACTATGAATTTTTTTAGTCACACAAAATATTTTATTTCCTTTTTTTGCCCCCGTACACATTTCAAAATACAGTGCTAGCAGGAAAGTATATATTTTTTAGTATTTTTTAAAGTTTATTTTCTAACTTATTAAATATAAGAAAAATATATTTAATGGAGATGTTTGGACTAATGTAGAGATGTGAAAGCAATGGGGAAAAAAGAAGTCTATAAAGAAGGGTGAAAGAATAATCATTGTGACTAATTACAATGTCACATGTTTATAAATTGTTACTGAAATGAAAGTTGGTAGTTCAAATTTTTTTTCTAAGGTCTATAAATCTTGTGTGGAAGCGGTTCTACCGTCCTTGCCAACCTAACTTGGGTAAAAACAAAGAGTAAAAAGGCAGAGGGTAAAGTGCGATTGGTCGGTTAGTTGGAAACTCTTGTAAGGTAGTATTTACGTACAAAATGATCTGAAGAATACACTTTTCATTTTCATAAATTTGGAATATTTTCTCAAATATTCAAATCTGTCAGACCTTAAACGAAATTAGTGTTTCAAACATGTTTCCTGGATGGATTCATAAAAAAATTATAGAACTCCTTACAAGTGCGGAATGATCTTCTCCATAACATGTTTCTATATACCCAATTTAGGTTGGCAAGGAGGGTAGTTGACAAAATATTTGATTAGATGACTTTTCAAAAATTCATCCAAAAGTAACACTAACTCAATGTTAAAGGTTTAAGATTATACTTATTAAAATAAGGTGTTGCTATTGGAAATTTTAGTGATATTTCTTATGTGAAGAATTCTATTTTGGCGGCACCCAATTAATATTTTGTTTCATGCAATCAATTCATAGCGTAGAGGATCAACAAAAACAAAGGATAAATAGCGACCGAAATAATTTTTGGTGTATTTTTTTCATGCATCCTCCAAAACCATGCAAAGTTGTTAGCAATAAGTTAAAATTTTTATTAATTTGTAATCTCATTTAATTAAAATACTAAATTAATATCCGAAACATAAGCCATGGTGTTTTCGTAGCTGATTTAACATACATATACCCCGTAAACTTTTCGCGTTAGGTTTACACTAAAGATTCCAACTCAAAAAACACCAGTAAAACCGACCTACACCTAAACTACATCCGTCTTTTCATGTTCCTTCCTAATCCAAACACATAATCCAATTACTACACCATTCCCAAAAGACGCTGTACTTCCAATACCACCCGACAGATGTCGCTCCCAGACTCTGCAAGACGAGCATTCCACGCTTTCTACCTAGCTGGATAGAAACCTATATTTAGCACACTTTCCCAGGCTCTCTACCTGCCTGGCTACGATCTTTCGTGGCCTCTTTAAAGACTCGAATGAAAGACGAATTTTTGCAAAACTAATCACACATTTTGTCGAACGGAAATTATTTTTTCAGTAGATATAGTGGGACGATTGAATTTGGGCTAGAAAACTATTTCATGTAGATATTAGAAATAATGGCTATTTTTGTTAAAGTTAATGAAATATTTATTTTTAGTAAGCTATAATGTTTTGATGGCTACTACAATTTTATTTATTAGTTAAAATTTTATTGCATTGGAATTATTAATTAAAACTTGTCAGCAAAGTAGAATAATTTGTTACTCTCCCGTTACTGTAAAAAAAACTTTATAATTGAGGAAAACTATGTTTTTCAAAAATGTAAAAGCAGATTTAGTAATTTTTCTTTAAAATCTACTTTGAATAATTGAAAAAATATTATTAGTTCCAAACAAATTTTATTATTCTTTTACAAATCTAATGCTGCTCAATATTGCATATAAATTAAAATTGCTTATCACACTATTATTGCAATTAACGAGATACTGAAAAAATGTTTGAACAAACCCAAGCTAGTGTTATTAAATTGTTTGAAAAAACTCAAGCTATCTATTTAATTCAAAATCACAAGAAAATATATAGAAAATGTAAAGTAAATAAAATTGAAGAAGTAAGCTTTACTTTTTTTTTTTAATTTTGTAACCTCTCTACAACTTTGTACAATCATTGTACTTCTCTTCTGTTACAAACAAAATTTTATTCTGTTTCGAAAAGTAAACGTATCTAATACCTTATATTTACAATTCCAGCTTCTTTTCATCAGAAATTGGGAGTTATGCCAGAATATAAAAGAAATGAAAAAAATTGCTTCTGCAAATTGAAATACGAAAGGGAGAGGCTCGCTTAGAAAGAATCTACGAGTAGCATACGTCAAACAAATCTTTTTTTGTTATCAGGGGATATTAAAATGGAAAAGCGTAACAAAATATCTCAGAGCCAGAGTTTCAGCTGTCTAATCTCATTGTAGCATTCAGCTAGTATTTTAGTTATTTGAAATTTATACAATATTTCATGCGTTTGAAACAATTGAAAATGCATTTGTATCAAAACTTAGAGACTTGCATATGTATTAAATATTTCCTGAAATAAATAAATGTATACCTTTAGTATGTTTTAATCGTGTTGTACCGACAAATGTTTTACTGTTCACAAACAAAACCAAAATCTATTTAATTTGAGTGCAGAGAACGAAAGACCACATCCTAAATGTGTTTATTAATTGATAATTGTTTTATTAAGAGAGAATTGCATTAAATAGTGTTTGGCTAATCGAATGCATAAATCAATAGTATTTTAATTGTTAAATAACTATGAAACAACCAAGCTATTTTTAATGTAGCAGTCAATTTGTGTAGTTTTTTTTTGCAACTTAAATCATCAGAAAAGCTTAAATACAAATGCTGTATTCATTTTATTATCCTTTTCTTAAAAATTTGACGTACAAATGGTACATGTGGAAGATGCCGAAGAGTTTTTTTTTATTTTAATGACGAAGAAAAAAATATTTATCAAATCTGAGATAAATGTACGCACTAACAGTGTCTGCTAAAAGGCTCAGCTAAGATTAAAAAACAAGTTTTTCATTGCAATAAATTATTTTGGAGATTTAATGACTGGATTAGAGGGTTATCTTGAATTATGAAAGTATCTTAAAATTATGAAGGCATTTATTGTGCTTGTAGGACTTATATAGTTAGTCCCTAGTTTTCCATGGTATTTTTTAAATTTTTTTATGAAAACATTCTTTGTAAAAAATGCAGTAACCAGTTTTATTCAAGTTTTTACACAATAAAAAAAGACAAATAATTAAAGACATTTTGAAAATATTATTGCTAGGGAAACCGTCTTACAATATTATTTTTCTTAAAGTGTTTGGAGTTTCAAAGATTATTATTTTTTTACTTATTAAAAAAATAACCTTTTCCACCTTACTGGCAAAAAAATCTATAAACTTTATTGATTGGTTTTATTAACCGTTCCTTCATAAGAAAAAAATCAGAATTTGTGTATTTCGGTTGAATCACCAGCAAAATGCAATGTTGCTTTCATGAAGTTGCATCTAAAAAACTATTTTCTGGTGTTTTTCACAAAGTCTTTATAAATACCTTAATTATATTTTTATTTCCTTATCTAAATGTCTCTAAAATATACATACCTGTTAATAGATGAAAATATGAAATCAAATAAGAATTTATCACCTAAAATGTCTATTCAAATAATGGACAATATAAACTCACCTTGCTACATCTATAGCTCTTATCCAGCCCATACACTCTGCTTCGGTCTCAGCTTTGAACTCGAAATGTTTCGAACCCTCCTTTCGGTACGTCACAACGAAGCAAAACTGGAAGGAGAAGAAAAAAACTATATTAAAAAGAGTTTTGAAAATATTAGAAAAACTTAAAAAAAATCACATTTAATTAAGTAAGAAAAATAAATGGAGTTTTCAATAAAAGAATTTTATTTCGATACATTCTTTCAACTAGTAGTTATGGGATCTTACCTTTGCGAACCTCGGAGTACTTTTTGTGGCCTCATTAAATTTTAAATTTCTATTTCCAAATTAACTCAAAAATAAATATATCTATCACAAATTCACTCTCCAATTATTTATGAAATTTCCGAAGTACATTATTTTTTTTCTCCGTAAATATAAGTAAAAATTCTACTAAACATTGCTCGGTATTAATAAAATGTTACATTTATAATATACAAAAATTATCTAGTAAATAAGGGTAGTTAGCTATCATTTAATTACAATGTTAATTTTTTATGCATCCATCTTCTCAATATATTGGAAAACCAATGACATTTATTTGCAATTATGCATTCAATTATTAATAAATATTTACGTTAAGAAATTTATAAAAGAAAGTAACTATTACTTGGCGATGACAAGAAAAAACGATGCTAAGAGCGTTAATGTATTGAAAATATCTTGTGAAAATATCTTGTTTTTTTTTTTTTTTGCGGGACAAAACAAGACCGTTTATCATAACTGAAAAATGCAATAAACAATAAATACAATAAGTTAATAATTAGATACTTTCATCAAGCGACCAACAATTTATACGTTAACTATTAATAATCATATAATTTAATTTTATTAACAATGATGATTAATTAAAAACATCACGTAAGATGTTAAAAAAAATAACAATACTTTTTTATACTACAAAATTAGATTACTTAAATTTTAAAAGTAAGTAAAAAAGTAAGTCGACGGCTATATTGTTTATGTAGTTAATCATTAACCATTAAAATAGCAGTTTTATTTAAACAAAATGCACTTCATATTTCAACGATTAAAGCTATAATAAACTCTGTTTACTATTAAATATCCTTCTGTTGTATAAAGCGAATTCATTAAATAAATATTAACTATAGAAGGGGCTTTAAATATACTGAATGTAATAAACAAATACTTTTAACTGCAGACCTGGTTCACTATGTGGAAACTTTTGTTTCAGGCATAAAGTTTCAATATTTACTAAATTGAATATTAAGTTTCAAGTTTTAACTTTTAACTTCTAACTGAGTATTTGCAACTGTTGTGAAATTTAACAATTTGCATCGTAAATATTTTCCTTCACATTACTGGTAAGTATGAGGTGACTCGTATAACAACTTTTAGTGTTGTCAGTTTCTTCATTTATTTATAAGTCACACCATATCTCCTGTACCTAAAAAAGTACCGTAACTAGAAAAATGCACAGGGTGTCCCAAAATTGACTACCTGTTTTTAAAAGTTAATTAAAAAAGAAATGGATAGAGATAATAACACAATTCTTGCAGAAAACGAATGATTCATTTCTGGAATTTAATCTGTATCACTTTATTAAGTTAGTTATGGTTATTACGTCATTATGCTTTTACTCTTTAATGTGTACAATTTAACCGACAGATGGCGCTTAAATACCGTGTGTTGGCTGTATGAAAGAACTAGGCATGCGTATACACCGAAAAGAAGGACACGTGGTCAGAACTGAACGTTTATGAACACGGGTCCTTATTTTCGGTGTATACGCATGCCTAGTTCTTTCATACAGCAAACACACCTTATTGAAGCGCCATCTGTCGGTGAAATTGAACATAATAAAGTGAAATAACATAATAACGTAATACACATAACTAACATAAAAAAGAGTTCCATATCGATTCCAGATGATTAATTATTTTTCTGCAAGAATTTTGTTAATATCTCTATCCATTATGCATTTCTTTTTTATTAACTTTTAAAAACAGGTAGTCCATTTTGGGACACCTTGAATATTTCAATGAAAAAAACTAATACGTGCAATTTTATGTCATCGTTCTTTTATAAAAATTTAAAGTAATATCAGTGCAACAGTTGGTGCACTATTTGCATCCTTGGTCATTTTTTATAGTCTAATGTCGCATTCAATTTTTTAAGGCAATACAAACAGGTTAAAAATAAATGAGCTTATTTAAAAGTAAAGTTGTCAAGTTGTCATATATACGAAAATATCTTTTCTGCACTTAAACAAATAAATTACAATTATAACAACACTCATTATTTTTTAAGATAAAATTTCAAAATAATACAAACTAAACATTTTCTCTCCTTCAACAAATTTTTCACAGTCGACCAATCATTATGCAAATCTTTTATCTAATATCTTTATTTCATTTTTTGGATGCATACATTTGCCAATCTTTTGTGATGTCAAACAAAGTATCAATTCAAGAACGAAAATGATGACAAAAAAATAATTAAATCAATTACAGGACAACGATTTATTTCCTTAAGTTATGCGTCCTAACTCATCCTAAACTGTACAATTCTTTTGCTTTACAATCAGGGGCCAAGCAGTTTTCCTCTTCAGTGACTACAAATAAACTTAATCCCTGCATGTTACTGTCATTGTCCTGGTTCCCATGGTTACACGGAAAGACAAGGCCCGGGGAGTTCTGTTAAAAGTCTGCTTCAGGGAGGGGAAAGATGGTTTAAATTTGACATCTATGTAAAGTTCGTTACACACACGAGTTCCCGTAATTTTTGCCGCATTTACGGCGCCGTAAGATTAAGTTGGCATTGTAAAGTCAATGCGCTTTTCACACGCAAGACAAGTATAGTAATTAGGGTTTTTTAAACGATATTTGCTCAAGTAAATGGCGTATCTTGCCATGGTAAGTTTTGATGAAGACAGTGATATTTGATTTTGGATGCTAATGCAACCATCTTGCATTCCAAGCTTTGGGCTAGAAGCACGCGATAGCAACAACAGAAATATTTAAAGTCGTACATAACTACTATAGGTAGAGTTGAAATTTCCACTACTTGAGCAAATGATTCCGGGATCCCTAAGGTTACAAGTTTGAGCCCATCTGCCTTCCGAAGACCCCCGTGTACGCTAATGGTGACTGGTGCACGTTAAATCCGTTCTGGTCACTAAGTCCTATAGTTTCCCATATCAAATCAATACATCGGGGGGTGACAAGTCAATTCTGGAGATCCTCTAGTTTTCCTCTGCCTCTAAAAATTCGATGGATCCCCTTATGTGTTGTGTCTGTCCTACTTGACGAAAGTTTATGAGCTTGTATCTGACCAAGAACACAAACCTGAATATATCTGACTACCAACCAAGCAAATGAAGAGTCTAGTTTCGAAACTCACACTCTCTTAAGTATAACTGAGATATGGGTTCCGGTCCGTTCATTGGCAAATTTGAGCAATTGTAAATTAAATTGGAAGATGTCTTATATGAATACGCGGTTGCCTATGTCTGACTTATACTTTGGAGAACGTGAGCTGTATAACTACCCCTTTAAAATATCATTAATGGAACAGTGAGAATGACATTTCACCCATCGTGAAGTAAAAGCTTGGATTGACTAAACTTCACTTATGTTATTACGAGTTCCATAAGTGCGACAAACATTATCGAAACTTCTGTCTCATAACTGTGTAAAATTAAACTGTGGTTTTAATTTTGCTTATAGCGCTTAAGAAATAAAGTTCATAATGATTTTGTAAGGATACTGTGATTTTTCTTATTACTTAAAGTAAAAATACATTGTACTACTTACTATGATGCCATTACATTACGTCATATTAACGTTCAAGTATGTATCAATTTAATTAAAACAACTATTTTTAATGCTAACCAAGGCCCATCTTTGATAATCGATATGTTGCTGCAGCCAAACCAAACTGTTTTCTAAACATTTGGAACTTTTCTTTTTCTTCGATTATATTTTTTAATGTATTAAAGAAAATGTTTTAAATAATATATACATAACAAAAACTCATTTTTATCAAAAAAAATAATGGATGTCATTTCTTTAAATCCTCAGAGTGCCATACCGATTTTGCTAATGAGCTTTCAACATCCCCGGGAGATCCCTTTTGTATATAGAAAAGAAGGATTATTTTGCGATTTGCATTTCTGACGCAAAAAGTATCCTTTTGAATAGTTACAATGTATAATATGTTCAAAAATCTAAGCAACATAAGCAGTGGCTTAAAGGGTTCTCAAAGACTAAATTAATTGATCATAATTTATATCTTGAGGCTGTTGATTTGAGAAAGCCATTAAGCAGGATATACAAGAGAAAATACTTTTTGCTTAACTCTGAGGATTGAGTTTTTAGATAGCCTAAAAGTATTAAGCCCTGGAGGTTATCATCACGGGTTTAGTCCTCATTCATGGTATAAAAGAATGAATATCAATATATCAATACATTTAAAAGTAATTATATTCATTAGTTATTTTAATACCTATCAAACCAAAAGATTTCGATAACATTTATGCTTCACACGAATATCTTGGAGACCTTATTCTGACCTTCGACAGGTACTAGTACCTCGTGTACCAAATTTGAAGCATGTGGCTCTTTTAGTTTGGAGCTGCATGGAGGTTTCAGACAGACAGACTAACCAATGTTCTAACCCTTCTCCCCCCTTTTTTTTAGAATCAGAACTATCTAAATCGTGCTGAAAACACAAAATTGAGAGATTTTTCAGTTGACACGGTAAACCGTAACGCTAACCCAAAACCTTAACCTTTCGACCATTCAGAAACCGCGTAGAAATATTTACGGGCTTTCTGATTGGTCGAGAGGTTAAGGTTTGGGTGAGCGTTACGGTTTACCGTACCGTTTGAAAAATCTCTCTATTATCTATATTGGATTTTCAACCCCATCGCAAAACTTTCAATTCCTTATATTTCATATTAGGTATATCGCAAGTAAAAATTAAAACACCACATAAACTACAAAAAATAACGTACTATAAAGATTCAAATAAACCAAAAACAACACGTAAAACAACTTTAAAGAACGTGACTCTGAAAATGTTATAATTTTATGTGTGGCAACGTTGTCAAAAAAAGAAGATAGAAAATGGAAGGTTGATGTTTTAAACGCTCTTGTAAATAATATGTTAAAACTATTAAATAAATTATAACGCTACCATCAGAGACTACTGAATATTAAAGTTATTCGTCACAGAACAAAAATTTGGCGGCAAGCGGAGGGATGTCGACGGAACTAGTGTGAAATTAGATTCACCAAAAGTGGCTCGAAGTAGGAAATAGGCTTAAAGTAGCCATTGTAATTTACGTAAGAACGTAAGTTTGCATTTTGTTTTTGGATCAGTGCTGAATTGTTAAGTAAGATTCAGAATTCTAAGTAGAGATAAGAATTTTGTTGCTGTATTCTTTTAGGAATAGTTGATTATTTGAAGATTAAATTGATTTATTTGATGTTGTTCTGTGAAAATAGCTAATATAGAATATTAAGCTGAAATTGTTTATTTGGTGTTGCTGTTGTCGGTAGATTTAAATAAGATTTAAAGCGAGTTTTAGAATATTATTTAAAGGTTTAATAATATTTTGAGAAGTTAGATTTACTTCTGTTAGTGAATAAACTAATATTTTAATTATTTTGTTGGAATACTGCATTTGAATGATTTGATAAAATTGTTCGTATTCGATATTTTCAGTTAAAATACTACCGTTTATATTTGATGTTGATGTTCGTAATTAATATTATTTGATTTTGTTTATAATATTAATTAGTATTTAAGAAGTCGAAGTTTGAGTTACGTTGGTTTTCTTTTGAAAAATAAAAAAAGAAAATTAACGATCGGCATTTTGATTGAGGTTTTTTTTTTTTTTTTGGCGACAAAATGAGTTTTCTTGGAAAGGGCAAGAAGCAAGATTTGCTTGTGGTCTGTGAGGAGTTAGGAGAAGAAGTAGATCCTTTAAGTAAGGTCCCGGAAATTAAAAAGGTAATTGTAGGAAGTGAAAGCTACGACGAGATAGAGGTTAAGGTGATGCTTGATAGAATTATCGAAGAAAGACTTAGGAACGAAGAGAATGCGAAGCAAGAGGCTCGTGAAAAAAGGAAACTTGAGTTAGAAAAGGAAGCATCATTAAGAAAACTTGAGTTAGAAAGAGAGGAATCTTTAAAGAAACTTGAGTTAGAAAGAGAGGAATCTTTGAAGAAGCTTGAGTTAGAAAGAGAAGAGGCATTAAGACAGCATGAGTTAGAAAGAGAAGAGGCATTAAGACAACATGAGTTGGAATTAAAGAGATTGGAAGTCTCACAAACTCAACCACAGACCAGAACCAACCATGTATCAGAGAATAGTGCTCATAAAATTCAATTGACCCAGATAATGCCGAAATTTGAGGAAAAGAGAGATGAAATGGGTCTTTACCTAATTAACTTTGAACGGAAAGCAGAAATGGCTCATGTTCCCAAAAGAGATTGGACTGCCTACCTGCTGAGCGTGCTTCCTGCAGAAGTTTCGAATATGTTGGCAAGAGAATCACCAGATAATGCAAATGACTATGATTTTGTGAAAATTCTTCTTCTGAAACGGTATAAGATGAACAGCGAAAAGTTAAAGCAATGTTTCTATAGACACCAGAAAACTCCAGATAAAAATTGGAGGAATTATTACCATGAGTTACGGAGTTATTTTACAGAATGGATAGAAGAGATGAAAGTAGAAACTTTTGAGCAACTGAAGGACCTAATAGTAGCAGAACAAATAAAATTTCGTGTACCACCAGAAGTTAGAGAACATTTTTTGGACAATTGGATGAATATCAAAGATCCTGAAGATCTGGCGAAAAAACTAGATGACTATGAAAGTGTACGAGATAGTTTTAAAAGAAAAGAAAGGCCACCCAGAAATAATTTTAGACTTCAAGAGGGAGACAAAATCAACGAGAAAGACAAATATGTTCCAAGCAAAGATAAATTTAATAGCAAGAAGAGCACTCCTGGGAAAGAGGATTTACAGGATGAAGGAGAAAGGGATAAAAGGTTTGAAAGAAGAAAGCAACTTAGGTGCTTTGAGTGTGGCTCGACCTCTCACCTAAAACCGCAATGCGATAAACTGAAACGATGTTATGAGTGCGGGTCATCTTCTCACTTAAGATTTCAATGCGATAAACTTAAAGAAAAGGTTGAAACAGTAGCTGCTAATATGATTCGGGAAGGAAATTGTCATGACGTCCTTGCTCCATATATCAGTCAAGGAAAAATAAATGGCATACAAATGCCTATACTTCGTGATTCAGGTGCATCAATCGACCTGATTTGCAGAAAGTATATAAAACCTTCAATGTTAACCACGGAAACTGTATGGATCCGAACCCCATTGGAAGAAAGCCCTATCTGTTTGCCTTTAGCTGAAGTGGAAATAGACTGTACTTATGGACACATTGTTACAAAAGCAGCAGTCATCCGAGATTCTTTAGATCAAGGAAGATATATTTTAGGAAATCGAACAGCGGAGCTCTTAACCGAAGCAAAGCAGAATATACATTTTGAAATGCATACAATCAATGCCATACAAACTCGATCCAAAACGAAGGTAGTAGAATCAGAGTTGCCAAATACAGAGGCAGATACAAGCGATTCCGAAGAAGTTGAAAATGTTGAAAGTGGAACCGTTGATGATAACATTTTGCCAGTGGCCGTTTTTTCATTTTCGGAATTGGAGCTTATGAGAATGTCCCCAAACGAATTTTTGGACGCTCAATTGCAAAGTAAGGAATTGGAACCCCTTTTTATCGAAGCAAAAGAAACCACACACAAGAAGAAGAATATGTATCTGATAAAAAACCAGAAATTATTTTTCGTGAAGAAAGATAAGAGAGGAACAGAGCGGCATTTGCTTGTGGTTCCAGAGAAGTACCGGAACCAAATGATGACTTACTGTCATGAAAGAGCTGCATCCCATCTCGGAATAGCGAAGACTAAAGATGCTTTGTTCAAGACGTTTTATTGGCCCAACTGCTATAGAGAGGTAGAAGCTTTCGTTAAGTCATGTGACCTATGTCAAAGGGTAGGAAAACCACAAGATAAAAAGAAAGCACCCCTCAAGCTTGTTCCAGTCATTACAGAAATATTTTCAAAAATAAACGTTGATGCTGTTGGACCGTTGCCTGTAACACCGTCGGGAAATAAGTATCTTATCACGGCAGTGTGTATGTCTTCAAAGTATCCAGATGCTATTCCTGTGGAAAATCTCAAATCTACTTCCATAATTGACGCCTTTCTACAAGTTTTCAGCCGAATGGGTTTTCCAAGGGAACTGCAAACGGACCAGGGAACGCCATTTACGAGCGCACTAACTACAGAATTTTTAGAAAGATTTGGGATCAAGGTTGTTAGAAGTTCGGTGTACCATCCTCAGAGTAATCCCGTAGAGAGGATGCATAGAACTTTGAAGAGAATACTTCGCGTCCTGTGTCTTGAATCTGGTCCAGACTGGGAAAAGATTTTACCTCAAGCCCTATTTGCTTTAAGAACTGTAACTCACGACAGCACCGGCTTCACACCTGCTGAGTTAGTTCACGGGAGAAACCTGAAGACTCCTGTCATGTTACTCTATGACAAGTTAACTGAGGAAGACCAAGAAGAGGACTGTGTAGTAAACTATGTGTTCGAATTGATGAACCGTATGGAAAAGTGTCAGGAGTTAGCAATACGGAATATGGAACATGCCAAGGAAAAACAAAAACTATGGTATGATAAGAAATCAGTCGAACGAGATTTCAAACCTGGTGATCTCGTATTGGTTGTAGCTTCTTCAAAACCAAACAAATTGTCAGTACATTGGATAGGACCTGGTGAAGTAGTAAGACAATTGTCAGACACAAACTATGTGGTCAGATTTCCTGAAAAGAATAAGGATCACGTTTACCACATTAATATGTTAAAGCCCTATTTCAAAAGAATGGAACATGTAAATCTTTTGGCTTTAGGAGAAACTGAAGATGAAGAAGAAATACCAGTTCTTGAATGTGTTGATAAGTCAAATGGGTCAAAACTGTGTGAACTTTTAGAGGAAACCAGATTGAAATCTAATCTTTCGGAAGCACAGCTGAATCAACTCGAGAAACTTTTAAACCAATATTCTGGAACTTTGAAAAATTAGGCACATGTTAAATAGTTGCACTGATCCAAAAACTGCTAGGGACTTATAGAAAGATTTTAGGACTCTTTAAGACTTTTCATATTTAAAGACTCAGAACTTTTAAGACTTTTTCTCTTCTATCAAAAGTCTTCCCTTGGTGGGGAGGGGTCTATAAAGATTCAAATAAACCAAAAACAACACGTAAAACAACTTTAAAGAACGTGACTCTGAAAATGTTATAATTTTATGTGTGGCAACGTTGTTAAAAAAAGAAGATAGAAAATGGAAGGTTGATGTTTTAAACGCTCTTGTAAATAATATGTTAAAACTATTAAATAAATTATAACGCTACCATCAGAGACTACTGAATATTAAAGTTATTCGTCACAGAACTTAAACAATTTCAACTACAGAAGCACGGTTACTATATTCGATTAAAAGACATATTAAAAGTCCCAAATCTCTTATAAATGAAATTCAAATTGAACATAACAATAAAAAACTTCATTACTTCACCATAACTGCAACCATTTCCGCCAGAACTTTATCTCATCGTAAACGAAATGTGTTTTTCCCTTATTCTTTACTCTTTTTTTCCGGCTGTATTTGAAGTGAAAATAGGAAACTACCAACCCATTTTCACGCCATCCCAGAAACTGAACATGAAATCCCAAGTAGTCACGGAAACTAGACGATTTTCATGATCGACGAAAAATGTATAAAAAATTGGACCAACGACGATTTTGGACGAACGATGGTTTTGGATATAGCATTCTGCGGAAATGTGGCTCTTCTATCATAGTAATTCAATTGAAGATATGACACTTTTTCTCGTGAGGTGCTATATGTTCTTCTGAAAAAATTTTCGAGGTTAAAAAAGATGATAGGAACTGCGATGATATCGATGTTCCTTTCAATTTTACTTAAAAAGAAAGATTCTGTTTTCTGTAAAATTTGAGACACGTAACTGGGAAGATATAAACTTATTCAGTATTTTATAATATTTAGCTGTTTGAATTTTAATGAAGTTTGAAATATTAAAAACGTTATTAGCGTATTCAGCCTTTTGCATTTAGACAAGGGTAAATGCAATAATGATAAACAAATAACCGAAATTTCTAAGGTTATGGAATTAATTTTGAATTTTAAAAACATTAAAAAACTGAAACCTAAAATTAATAATTAAATATGTCAAGATCGGTTTTATCTAACTCTTAGCTCTTAATATTGATTAAAAGCAATCATAATTATTAAAACTATACGTGTTTCATTTTTTATTTATTTTGAAGGAACGAATGTGTTGAAATACAGAAAGGGACGTCTGTTTACAGTGGGTAAATCTGTAATCACAAAATTCCCATTCTTCATATGAGGGAAAAACATAACATACCACCCATTTATTCAATCATGAAAGACTTATGTATTTTAAAATACTGCATTTAAGATTACAAAATAAAGTGACCTTGTTAATAAATAAAACATTGAATGCTAAGCCTAACATGGCTTAAACAATCCATTACGTTGGGAGAAAAAGCGCATTCACTTAACAATCCCGTTTATTGTCGAAGAAGTAGGTTTTTATAAATTTTAAAATCTTCTGCGTACTTTTGTATCGAAAGTGGACACTTTTATTTTATGAAAATAATCCAATTTAAAGAATGAAACGCAACTCGAAAAACAATGTTTGTTTGTTTTGTTGGTTATATGATTTATTGTTTTTCATCCACATAAAATGTGCTCCTTATTATTTTATTAGAAAAAATATATTTTACCAGTGGAACACTTTGTTCTCAATACTTTAAAGTATATTTTAGTATAGATTTAGTATAGACTTATGACTTCTTCCCAAACAAAAATTATAATTGGATTGCATTTGTAAGACTCATATTATTACTCCAATTTCATATAATGGTTATTAATATTGATGCTTTGCAATATTAATGAAATAGATTATTTAGTTCAATTCAAAACTGTTTTTTAATCATTTCACCAAATAAAACACGATAAAAACTTTTATGAGCTAAATAACCAATATAATTAACACACATTTTCATAACACTCTTTAACATTAATCACCCTTAAAATCTTTTTAAAAAAATATCCGAGCCATTTCTTAAAAAAAATTAAATGAATTTATTTCCATAATCCCACCAGACGCTTTCCAATCCAAGACCCAAAACCCATCTAATGGATACAAATGGAAAACGGTTTGCCGAAACGCACGAAGTTTACCCAAATTCCAAGAGTTATCCTCATGGGGAATGTATCCATGATCGCAACAAAGTAGCCGAAATTATTGATATGCTTTTAGCCGCTCTGTCAACATGCATTTGGCTGCATGGATAATTTTGGTGTCCATGGATATTCATCAGGCAGTGAAGAATGTAAATAAATTAATGTGGAACTATGCATCGCACCGTGCGCGTAAAAGTGACGGATCTGCTATTGAGTTAGAGTAAGATATAGGTTACTGTTCCGTTGAAGGTGTGATAGATTCGATGATGAATAAGCCACTTTAAGGCTGGTATCGATTGGAATGTGTGAGTAAATAACTGATAACTGAGTGAGTAAATATCTGAAATGTTGGTTAATGTTTTGTAAGAATCAACGTTTTAGAGATTGGTGGAGCTTTTGCCAAAAACTTCGATGCGTTGAATTCTGGATGTGGCTTCCGTCTAAGGTTTTAAACTCGGGAAAAGTCGTGTTAAAACAGAAAAAAAAGTAGCCGAAATTATTGATATGCTTTTTGCCGCTCTGTCAACATGCATTTGGCTGCATGGATAATTTTGGTGCCCATGGATATTCATCAGGCAGTGTGAAGAATGTAAATAAATTAATGTGGAGCTATGTATCGCACCGTGCGCGTAAAAGTGACGGATCTTCTATTGAGTTAGAGTAAAATATACGTTACTGTTCCGTGGAAGGTGAGATAGATTCGATGATGAATAGGCCACTTTAAGGTTGGTATCGATTTGAATGTGTGAGTAAATAACTGATAACTGACTGAGTAAATATCTGAAATGTAGGTTACTGCTTTGTTAGAATTAACGTTTTAGAGATTGATAGAGCTTTTGCCAAAAACTTAGATGCGTTGAATTCTGGATGTTACTTCCGTCTAAGGTTTTAAACTCGGGAAAAGTTGCATTTAAACAGAAAAAAAACAAAGTAGCCGAAATTATTGATATACTTTTAGCCGCTCTGTCAACATGCATTTGGCTGCATGGATAATTTTGGTACCCATGGATATTCATCAGGCAGTGAAGAATGTAAATAAATTAATGTGGAGCTATGCATCGCACTGTGCGTGTAAAAGTGACGGATCTTCTAATGAGTTAGAGTAAGATATACGTTACTGTTCTGTGGAAGGTGAGATAGATTCGATGATGAATAGGCCACTTTAAGGCTGGTATCGATTTGAATGTGTGAGTAAATAACTGATAACTGACTGAGTAAATATCTGAAATGTAGGTTAATGTTTTGTTAGAATCAGCGTTTTAGAGATTGATAGAGCTTTTTCCATAAACTTAGATGCGTTGAATTCTGGATGTGGCTTCCGTCTAAGGTTTTATAATCGGAAAAACTTGTGTTAAACTTTTGCTACCGATTTTGACTCTGAGATTGCAATGAATCTCAACTCTCTGTAGATGTTTGAGCATACCGCAATTAAATTTTTTTTGATAGAAACCTAGCCAAAAAGGTTCTCAAGGAATCTTTCATGTGTCACATAATAATATGACTTGCGTGCTCACGATGTTCCCATCCTAAAAATCTACCTATTCAGCCGGGGATAGAACCCCCAATCTTGGGCGTATGATCCGGGCATGCAAAAGCCTTGCAGCCACTGACCGAATCCGTTTATTCTGAGTCAATAAACTCATTATAATTCGTAAAACTAAATGACTTTGGACTTAAAAGACTTTAATGTATTAAATACTAGCCTAATGAATTCACTATTTATCATACATCAATCAATTCGTAAGTAACATCAAAATAACTAACTATTTACAATCACGTATTAACACCCAGTCCCCTTTTCATTAGTTATCGTTCACTACCTTCCCATCCGCCGAAATACCTTTACCAAATTTGTTCTATGCAGCCGCGACCGCATGTATACACACCCTTTTGCACACATCCAGTCGAGTAGTTAATCCAGATAACTAACTGCTGTCCATTAAGTAAATGCAACGGCGGGCAGAGGTTTGATGCTGCAATCTCTATGCGAATTTCTCGCTCATTAATACTACCTAAACTCTTTAGTAAAATGGGTCTTAGGAATATTAGATGGAAATTTCATGGGTGGAATTAGGGGAAGGGGTTTACCAAGTTGGTTTTTAATGAGTAGGGATTTTACTAAGGCTTGTTTGGTTTATTTAACGTTGGAGTTGCTTTTTCTAAAAGAACTTATTTAAATAAATTTAAGTAGGTCTAATTTATATTGTGTAAGGTAAGTTTTTTTTTAAAAAAACTTTTAAGAAGGTTAAGTACATTTTTTTAAAAAGTACAATACCACACTCCTTGCCAACCTAAGTTGGGTAAATAGAAATATGCTATGGAGAAGATCCGTCAGCGGATGTAAAGAGTCAAATAAATTAATTGTGAATCCATCCAGAAAACAAGTTTGAAACATTAATTTCGTTTAAGGTCTAACAGATTTGAATATTATTTGTGAAAATTTGGCAGTTTTATCAGAATGAAAAGTGTATTTTGGTTAAATTGTATTCAGATCATTTTGTATGTAAATATTACCTTACAAGAGTTTCCAACTAATGGACCAATCGCGTCTTTCCCTCTGCCTTTTCACCCTTTGTTTTTATCCAAGTTAGGTTGGCGGAGTGTAGTTGTTAAAAGAAACTAAAGCAGAATTGATATAAAATTTATATTAGTTAACAAAGTTTATAATCCTATTAATGGTATTTTCGATACGTGTTAAGATATTATTCAGTTGGTCAAACAAATAACAAAAATCACTTCTTAAAGCCTTCAGGGACATGTCTAAATTGCGGAGGTGGCGGAGGTCTTGTGTTGTCCTACTTGACGATGGTTTATAAGTGGGTCCTTGCGACCAAGCACACAAGTCTGAAAATATATGTCTACCAACCAACCAACCAACTTCTTAAAGTATTAGGTACGGGAATAATAATCTCTTATGATGCTAAATCAAAAAATAGCCTGATTTTTTTAAGTGCAGAGCTGTAAAACATCTGACAGTTATCTCTCTCTCTCTCTCTTTCGATGCACAACATTTCATAACATCTACATATTGCTTTCGATTTATCACTACATTTATAAATTTCAATCATTTTAAGGGACCACATGGATGATTAGCGTGTATGAGAATCAATTTGCCAAGACAATGAAACCCGGTATTAGGTTTCGTAGCTTGTCATAGATGAACTCATATAATTGATAACTCAGCTTGCCTGTAATGTTATTGGGGGGGGGAGGGGCTCCATACTTGATCTAATCAATCGACATAGAAAATCTCAAGTAACTGTTATCTCAAGAGCTACAGTTTACTCTAACAAATAACAAACATGCAAATATAATTTGAAAGTAAAGAGCAAAGTCTCCGGAACATCGATTTGTCCCTTCAACAGAGAATGACCCGACAGCAGTTAGTTATCTGGATTAACTACTCGACTGTGTGTGTGTGGGTGTGCAAAAGTGTATGTATACATGCGGTCGAGACTGCACAGAAAAAAATTGGTAAAGGTATTTCTGCGAATGGAGTGAATGGTAGTGAACGATAACTAATTTATCTGGACCAATGGACTTGGGATTGTCACTTGATTGTAGATTTTTATAATCAAAATTTTGATAATTTTATACATTTAAATGTTTTTTGTAACTGATTACTTTATAATTGATTAATGAAGAGTCTTACAAGTAAATATGAATTAATTAGGGATTTAGATATAAGTATTTTAAATTCAATGACATTTAGTTTTACTAATTTCTAGGAATTCACTGGTTTAAAATAAATGGATTCTTTGATATAATGCTGCTACAAAATTCCTCGAATATACCATCACAGTGTGGTGGTTTATGTAAGATATTAGCACAATGTACTGCTATTTTTTAGAATTCTGTTTAGCGTGTTACATATTTAAATTTGGTTCGTCTAGGTTGAAAAAAAAAGACGAGCAATTGCTACAGTAAGAGTATTATTATCAGTATTTAAATTTTTAACCACGTGACAAGTGACTATATTTATGTTTGAGAAATATAATTAATACGTTTTATTTTTAGCTGGAAAACACATGTTTCCTTCACTCTGGTACATACTATAAATAAAACCTTCATATCTAACCCTATTTTCTCATAATCTGATCTATGCTCATTATTTACTCGCTGTTCATTACCCCAGCAAGACATAAATCGTGCTGCCCTTATCAATTACCCTGTCAAGCCGTATTCGAACATCGTGCCTGGACTGGACAATCAGGAAAAACAATGAATCAAGATAGAGTCCCGAAACCCGAGAAAAAAAATAAGGAAAATCGGGTAAAGTTTGCGGAAGAAAACCAACTCCGGCATTTTTCCCGTTTCTAAGAATCCGGAAAAGTGATCATTCATGATTGCTTATGAGAAAAGATTATTCGGGATACATTTTCTGGGAATATATATGTTTCTTTGGTAGTATAATGGGCAGGAGTGTTGTTAATAAGAATATTGTTTCTGTTTATATATCTTTTATATACGAGTATTAGTTTTATTAATTTTTTTTCTGGTGTCTTTTATATAGGGTCATATGGGGGAATTATGGATCAAAAAATCACAACATCCAATTTTTTTCTAAAGTATGAAAGATAGAAAGATTTAATTTTGCATGGAGTAAGCTTAAATAATTTAGAATTTATTTAAACAATCACTTTACCTAAAACTTAATTATTATTAGTTTTATTTTAATTATTGAGTGATCAGGAATTACCCCGGGTTTGGGCAATTATGGATCACACATGGGGTAATTATGGATCACCCTTTTTTTTTATAGTAATGCATATTAAAAGTAAATTAATCTTTGGTTTCAGTTAAAATATAATTCAAAGCAAACTTTTAAACGCTTAATTAACTTTTTATTAATCTTCTTTCACAGAAAAAAATTAGATTTTATCGTTTGCTAATTTTTTTTTAAACTCGAAGAATAATGATGATCTTTTTTAATAAATTATGCCGCAATTTCCCATTTACATTTTCGAAAATTCGGTTATTTATCGTTTGTTAAATTAATTTACAGTTCGAAGTATCTCGAAAGTTTCTCGTAAGTTTAACGAAATGAAAACAGTCAAAATATTGAATAAAAATGGAATTTGCATGTTATTTCAATGTAGATTAAATTTTTTTGTTATTTAAATTTTAAATAAACTTTTAATTCGAATTTTTTAATGAAATTTGGAATGCAGCCTAATCTGATTTTTTGCTTCAAAATGACGTATACCGCTTAGCTAAAAACACATGAAAAATTAAAAAATATCACTGATCCAGAATTACCCCAGTGATCCAGAATTACCCCAGTAAACTGGGGGATAAATCGATATACCTTCAAAATCATTAAAAAAAATAATTATGAAAAAATTTATATCGGAATGAAAAGCTTAGACCTTTTCCTATTGAAAAATAGCACCAACAGAATAGTTAGTTCAAATATGTTTCTCCAGTATGGATCTTAAAAAAAATCATGTTTTTCAAAGACAATCTTTTTTGAAGATGTTTTTATCGTAGTGTAAAAAGTATTTTTTTTCTATTATTTGCTGCAGAGTTGGATTGTTTTTGAACTTGACATAAGAAAATAGAATGTATAAGGATGACTTGGCATAATTTATTTTTTTTCTAAAAACCATTTTTAATCCTTAAAACTTAGTGATCATTATTTACCCCGGAAAGCGAGTGATCCATAATTCCCCCATGTGACCCTAATGGATGCTATTGAGATGAAATTTCGGATGTTTTATCTTTAATAAAATTGATGCAGAATCATAGATATAATTCTTGTTTAACCCTTTCAGTTCCAGTGATGACATTTGGCATCATCCTGTTTAGGATCATAATTTTTAAAAATAATAGGGCTGTCATCTATTGGAATGAATAAAAAATATTTTCTAATAGAAAAAGTTTGAAGAATCGAATGATGCGTTTTTTGATATCATAAATGGCTATATACAATCAGAATTTTTTTTTCTAAAATGATGATGCCAAATTATTATTGTGACTGAAAGGGTTAATCATTAATATAATCGATGTTTCATTACTGATATTATTGAGGTTCAATCAATGATTCTTTTAAATTAATATAATAGATACATATTCGTTGATATCATTGATGCTCCTTTATCTTCATATATTTATGTTAAATTGTAGATACGAAATCCATGATGTTCCATCATATTTATCATCGATGTCCTATCATTGATGAACAATCATTGTGTGACACCAGTTAATAAAAATTTATTGAAATATAAGGTTCATAAAGGTCACATTCGGCAGTTTTTTGTTTGAAATAAAAATGTACCATAAGTAATAACAATTATCTTAACGAAATAGCATTTATCAGGATTAACGTTTGACAGGATTATCTAATGCTTTGAAAAGATTAGGATTTTTTAATGGCAATATCAAATATTATTTTTAGTAGTTTTATATTTAATTATCAATAAATTTTGCTAAAGTTTAATAATTCAAGTTAATCCAGTTGTGCAACACTAAATAACCAGAACCCAATTATCCGCTTCATATCGGTATTTACTTTCTCTATCAGTCAAATTTTGAAAAAAAATAAGATTGTTGTTAAGACTATTTTTTACTTTCGCTGACTATATTTGGCTTTAAAATGAAATATTCTTCATCGTTCTGTGGATAATCATACAATTCTTTGCTAAGCAAAAAAAAACAGGGAATTCCTCAATACATTATTAGCTATTAATCCTCAGATTCAGAAAATGATGTCGAGTCTTTTTTTTTATTCTCTGACAGAGAAGCATAAATATCAAAATATCGATTGAATCGTTGTTATTTTTCTTTGGGGAAGCTTCTTTCACCGTCTATTTATTATCACAAACAGTTATAAAAAATTACACATATTTATTATAGAATAATTTGCTTCTTAGCATTCGAAACAAATAAGAACTAAATATTTATAGTAACCAAAATATGTATATAGTGACCATTACAATAAAGTCCCGCTTATCTGAAAAGTACGGGTCCGAAATTGAGCAGCAAAAAAAAAAAAAAAAAAAAAAAAATACTGCATATTTTGAGAAATAAATCCAACTCTGTAAGTACGTATTTATTTTTGTGTATTTATTTATGCGTATGCATTTCTAATATTAACCGAAATGCTCGGGAACTTTTTTTGATAAACAGATTTTCGGATAACCGGCATTCGGATAAACGGAACTCTACTGTATTGCAGTACCCCCCATGAAAAACTATTCCTCCCTGCTCCCTAAAAAGAAGTCAACAAACCGAAAGTTAATGAGACATGATATCTAGTACCCTCCATTACTACCATTTGTTTCTTTCCTGCATCCCCCTAGTTTTCTAATACATTATGCGTATACATATCTTATTTTAACCAAAATGCTCGGGAACTTTTTTTGATAAACCGATTTTCGGATAACCGCGATTCGGATAAACGGGACTCTACTGTATTGTAGTACCCCATGAAAAACTATTCCTCCCAACTCCCTAAAAAGAAGTCAACAAACCGAAAGTTAATGAGACATGATATCTAGTACCCTCCATTACTACCATTTGTTTCTTTCGTGCATCCCACTTGTTGGCTTAATACAGCAGAAATGAAAGCAATTCTCGGCGGGGGACAGTTGGACGGAACTGGACATTGCCTTGAAACAGGAGTTGGGAGGATAAAATATTCACTCACACTAGGCACCCCACCAAGCGCATTTTGTGTCAAGGAATCTATGTTTTGTACTTCCGTTTTATTTGTTGGGAGTCTACTATATTTAGCGTATGTTTTGTTGGTTGTTTGACGTATATAATCAGGTTTGTGTGCTTGGTCAGAGACTTGCTTATAAACCCAGGCAAGCAGACACAACACGCACACGCATACGGGACAGATGCTGCCGTCTATCGCGTGCCACCTCCTCAATTTAGACACGTCCCTGAAGGGGAAGCTTATGTATTGTATTCCCGGGTTTATTAAGAAGTTGACGTATTTAACGTAAGTAGATCGTAGCGAATTAACAGGTATTGTGAAGAAGATTACTAGTTTTAGACTATGAATAAGGATGCTTTTTAAGCATTTTTTTAATGGAGTTGTTTTCTTGTTGATTTAAAAGCAGCAAAAGAAGTGTATTGTAATAAGCATTATTAAAATAGCTTCATTTTTATACTTTTCAAGTTAGTATATAAAATAAAGGCTCTAACCCATGATCTGTATCAACAACAGTTAACTTTTAGGCTTCGCCAATAACTAGCAATTAGATATCATCGCGAAATAATCATGGGCTGGTCATTTATAAGCTAAATTAATTTTTAAAATATCATTCTTATCAAATGTCAGGTTTTCTTTACATAGTTATACATTTTTTATGATAATTATAAAATTTTTATTGCACACAAGCATAGAGCAAGCAAGAACTTTAAAGAAAATCAGCACATAATATGACAATAATGTGGTCAGAATGCCAAAGATCACAAAGACCCTACTGGCGAACAAGTAGATTTCATGTAATTTACTAACATATAGTTTTTTATGATCCAAGTTAAGTATTAGATGTTTTGATGAACGCGTACTTAACTCACTGCAATTGAACCAAAAAAAAAAAGAAAAGAGAATCATAATTGTTTTCTCTAAAATTGGATCAGCAAAAACGAGACAAATAGAAATATGACTGTCTAACTTACACAGCCAAATAATCAATAATCATGTTTATATAGCCGCTAGTAATTGGATGTTTGTTAGCAAAATATGCGTGTGCCCAAAAAATTGTGCCTCAGTTTTTCAAATTACGTTAGTAAACATAGACTGAATTCTTACGTGTAGTTCAACTTATAAAATGTTTACATTCCGTGTGTGAAGTTCATTATAATTTTAGTAATTTCACTTTCTAAAACTAGCTCTCGGCGTTTACGAAGCAAAGTTATATCATTACTAAAGTGTTAATGAAACAAAGTTTCAGTTAAATGTTTAAAATTAACGGAAAACGAATTCTGTTGAGATCGCGCCCTTTTTCACAATCATTATGTTTTCAACAAATTTGTAAAATTACTTTTAAATTCTTGCACTTCCCTTTTGCACTGTTTTGATTAAATCAGAACCAGTGCGTTTAATGCCTTTTAGATCATGAAATAATGTATAATAACTATTGTTATTATAGCATTTTCAAACTTTTTAAAAGCCGTGCGTTGTAACACTGAATATACTTTTGATATTACGTTTTTGTTAACAATATCATTTTTAATCTTTATATTAGTTATTAATTTAAGACATTGTTTTATGTGTCATTTTTATTTTTTCCACCTTTAATCTAAAACTGCAAACTTAAAAATAATTATATAAAACATTATTTTTGAATTCAATAAAAATCACAACCGTAACACTTGTTGAGGAGTACTGCACTTTCTAGATGAAAAGTATTCTATAATAAAATCATCATCATTATTCTTATTGTATATTTTTTTGTTTCTAATTATTTTCTATTACTTGAATACTAGATGCATTTGAATTAAATACCTAAAAAGGAACTTAATTGAAAAATCAATTACTTAAAAATAAAAAAATCCCTTCAATTACTCGAATAGAGTAACAGTATTTTATATCCCCAAACATTGGATAACAATCTTTGAAACTTTTATTTCCTTTCAATTTACCACATACCGTAAGCAGACTTAAATTCACCCCTCCATCAAAAGTTAATGATAAACCTTCAACGCCAAATCCATGATTTCGACCTCTCCAGACTTTTAGAAGCGGATAATATAGTTATCGGGGAGTTTTTTCGCCAAGTAGCCAAACCATTATAATTACTTCGGTGCGTGTTACAATACAAATTACTTTAATTTTTAACTTAACCTATTTGTTTTATTGTGTAGGGCTAGGTGGGGTAAAATATCAATAATACCTCACCGTTTTACATTTTAAAAAAAATGTTGAATCTCTTAATGATTATTTTACATTGCAGACGACAGACAAAATATGAATTTCGATGGGCAAGTTTTGTTAGCAGAAAGATTTTTCTATAAAATCATAGTGACATAAATATATATTTTAATTCCTTTTAAACACAAAAACGGTGGAAAACAAATAAAACTTATGAAGACGAAGTCAGGCATGAAGGCATAATTGTTGCCAACTCCTGTGGAAAAAGTTCTCTTGCTGGAAGAAAAGACTTTGAAGTTTTCTATAAGTCGAACTTTAAGCTAAAAACACGCCACTCCAATGGATAAGCAATTTTAAGTTTATTGTCATTTTTCACAAATTATCATTTTTACCTCAATGGTTTATTTTAACAAACCTTTCACAATGTTACAATACCAGTATTACGAGTACTTTAAAAAAGTAATAACATGCTTATTATATAATAATATAAAATAAAAGTTTTTTTACGGGATGGACACTTATTTTACTACAATGTTCTCTAATGTTCAGCACTAAAAATATATAACACATATTTGGCGACAAGTCTGAAGATTGGCGTAAAACCCCCCAATAAGTTAAAACTCACCATTTTAAAGGAGGCTTTTAAGGTGACAGAATACCAGCGTCGCAGGTGTCGCCATTCACGAAGTTACAAAGAAGGGGGTACTTGTAGGACTATTATTCCTGGTGCCTCATTACCATAAATAATGACCCCCTTAAGTCCTGGTTGCTGATTTTAAGGTAATTATCGTTACGATAGGAGGGAAGTTTATTCTTGGAAGGTTATTAATTCTCAGAAGGTGTTTGGGGGTCTAATGATAAAATGGATTGAGGAATAACAAAGTTTGTCACGGTTTCTTGAGACTGTTTTGTAAGGGATTAGTGACATGTGGTATCTCGTTGGATTTCTTATGTATGAGATTGTAGCAATTGAAGCAATCTATACTTATGGTAAAAATGGAAACTTACTGACAAGCATGTTCCAAATCCGTAACTTAAAGTCAGAAGGGTGTAAAACTAAAAGAGTTTGTCTTAGGCTATGTCCACACTACGACAATCAAACAAAAACTGACAACAAATGCGCGCATCCACATATATTTGTACAGGTATGCGCGCGCACCAACCCCTTTGCGCGCATGCCTGTACAAATTGTATGTGTATGAGCGCGCATGTGTTGTCAGTTTTGTTTCGATTTACGTAGTGTGAACATAGCATAATGTTTACAAACATATTTAATTTATTGAAAATTTTATTATGTTTTTAAACATATTATGCAATGCAACATCATTCATTAAATTTTATTTAAAAAAATTTAATTTTAACTGTAAATCAATTGTTGGAAATTGAGGATAAGTATTAATAAAAATGACATAAAATTACATACAATGATATTTTAAATTCATTTAAAATTAGCATTCTTGTGCTCACACTTCAAATACTAATTGTTAAAGCAAATTAAAAATAATCCTTAGCCTAATACTTATCTTCAATCGTATTTACATTGGTAAATTTTAATTTTCATTATCCAGACTATCTAATACATCTATTACGACAAACTATATAACAAGTTTTCAAAATCTGAAGTATTTTACTATCTTCTAGCTCTTGTAACATTTTAAAAACAATTTCTAAAGAGTTAAAAGGTAAAAATGCTTAAAGTGGCAAAATCATAAGTATACTTTTAAGCAGATGAAGCTTACTTATTTTTCTCAAAAGAGCATTTCAAATTTTAATTTACACTCCCCTCATTCATGATGCCGGCCATTCCAGATAAAAAAAATTAAACTTAATAATAAACACATTTTAAATGAGCTTTAATCCATTGTATCATTCGTTGAACATTTCCAAAGAATTGTAACTTTCTATTCAGCAATTTACAAATGGGGGAAATTCTACTTGAAAACATTTCTCACTTTAACGGAAATCTCACGATGTCGCCTCGTTCCTTAAGTATCTTTCTTTTTACAATTCGCATTTTCTTGGGGAGTTGTTCAACTAGAAATAATTCTCACATCGTTAAAATGCGATTCTTTTAAGGGATTTGGATCGAGTTTTTAAGGATTGTGTGGGATTTTATTTTTGAGGGATTTTATTTCGTTTAATAGGAAGCATTTATTCAATTGATCGGTTAAAAGATGATTTATCAGATGTTATAATGAATGGATAGAACCTTTTTAATTTAATCTAAAAAATATTAATTTATAGCTAAATATCAATTGATACCAGTTTAGTCAATGGACAGTGTATATTATATATTAAGTTTGAGAAGTTATTACAAAAATTCATATAGGGCTGAGGAGCCCAGTCAGTTAGGCACTCTCCTAGCATGTGAAAGGTCCCTGGTTCGGGTCCGGGCATCGCCAAAATAACTGCCGACCTATAAACGGCCCGTGCAGCCAAAGTTGTCCGGCGAATAATACCCCGTGTAAGGGAGTGCACGTTAAATACCCTTCAAAGTTCTTATGCTGCGTACGATGTCGCCCTTAAGGGGTCATAGGAGTCTTAAAAATGTGCAAAGAAGGTACTACAAAACATAGTTTGATCTTTCATGTAATTTTTTAACTACTCAATATATAAGTATAATTTTTTTTATATGTTATTCTATAAGATCTATTTAATATAATACAAATTTCAAAATTTATGAAACTTTAGCCAAAACTAAAATAAATGTTATTAAACATAAAACTATTTGAACACATTGCGCGGCAAATTTTGAGGTCAAAATTGAAAAAATGACCAAGAAAATGACTTTATATTGTACAAATATGTACAAACTAGGACTTATACCTAAATTCTCAGCTCAATTTTAATTAGAAATTGTTTTAAGAACTTTTTTCTTAAAAAAATTAATAAAAAATTTAAAATTTTGATTTAAAAACTTTTTTAAATCATTTCTAATTAAAATTGAGCTGAGAATTTAGGTATAAGTCCTAGTTTGTACATATTTGTACAATATAAAATCATTTTCTTGGTCATTTTTTCAATTTTGACCTCAAAATTTGCCACGCAAGCCTAATCACAATGTGTTCAAATAGCTTTATGTTTAATAATATTTATTTTAGTTTTGGCTAAAGTTTCATGAATTTTGAAATTTGTGTTATATTAAATAGATCCTATAGAATAACATATCAAAAAATTATACTTATATATTGAGTAGTTAAAAAATGACATGAAAGATCAAACTCGACTTTGTAGTACCTTCTTTGCACATTTTTAAGACTTCTGTGACCCCTTAATGGTTGCGTTGGGTGCCTATTCAGGTGTCGGCTCGTAATTTGACTGTGGTTCTAAAATACGAAGCCCGTCGCCAATAGCCCTCGTGTAGCTCTAGTGCGACGATAAACCAAAACAAAACAAAAAAAGTCATACAATTAAACTTGCATACAAAAGCAGGTTATACAAATAATTAACTTTAAATTTGTGAAAAATCTATTCTTGTAATACAATTTGCATCTATGTGCCTTTCAAAAGGTTAAAACGAAATTCCTTATCTTCTTGCAGTGAAGGATAATTGAGAAAAAAGTGAATAAAATTGTCTTAAACACCGAAATAACGATGCATTATCATTTTTCAAAGTTTGAAATAAAAAAAATTACATAACTTTCAATCTATGCAATTTAAAATTTTCATAAAACATAGCTGCTTTCAATAATTTTTTAAGATTTTTTCATCGTCTACAGCAATTTAGTCCACAACGCGTTGTGTATATATAGCCTTAAGTAATCTTTGGGAAGGAACATGTTTGCAACTATGCATTAGTTTTTTACTTAAAGCAACCGCCCAGGTGGCGCAATCGTTAGGACGCTAGCCTTTGGAGCTACTGGGGTCAGGTTAGAATCCCGGTCATTCATGGATGTTTGTGACCGTCAATAAATGCTGTTATTTGTCTATGTCTTATTCCGTTCTTTGTGACTGTAAAAATTCTTTCTGTGTCTGTCCTACTTGACGAAAACTTATAAGCGGTTCTCTGAACAAGCACACAAGCTGGAATATATATGTACCATATCATACCATACTTAAAACATGGGAACGAAAGTAAGTATAATTGTAAATAATTATTAGCTTCATCTAAACAATAATTTTTTAAAAGATATTTGGTGATTCTTTTTAGCCAGTTGTGAAAAAATTGCAAAATTATAAAATGCTATATAATAAATTGCTATTAAAAATTGCAACACAAATATATCTTACCATTACAGATAATTGTTCCACTGGATCAGGGGTTCCCAACAGGTGGTGCGCATACCAATGATGGTACGCTGGAATATTTCCCGTGGTTCGCGTGAATGATGTGAGAAACATAATGCCATCAATAGATTCTATACGCAAGTGCAGTGAGCAAGCAAACACATTACTCATTAATTTAAACATTAACATTATTTTAAAGAAAATCGTTAATTATTTTCTGAATCGGATTTTGCTGAGTTTGTACCATTTTTTATTCAAATATTGTACTATTTTTTAGACCTACAGGTAATAAACTTAACTGTCAATTAATTTTATTTCTTTTTTTTATTTCTTCTTTTTAAATAAGCATGTTATAAATAAACAAATATTTAACCATTAAATACGAAGTTTTCTCATTAAATTTTACTCAAAAACCTTTGAATACTTTTAGAAGAGTAAATATTATACGCTTATTAAAATATGCAGTTCTGGCGGTACGCCAAAATTTCTCAAAAAGTCAAGTGGTACGCAGATGTAAAAAGGCTGGGAACCCCTGTTCAAGTGTCCCGATTTGTTTTGTTTCATGTGTTATTACCCCCGATTTGTTTTGTTTCATATATTTTATAAAAATGAAGCTCCTAATTAAAATAACACTAGTAAATTTTAATATGAAAAACATCATTTACCGCAAAAAGACGCTTTCAAACATTACCTCGAAAACTGAATTAACATTTTTGATTTATGTTTTGGTGCTAATTTGTAATGCTAATGTATGCTAACAAAAACTAACAAACTTTAACTACTTACTCCAAAACAAGTTAAGCGCCTACAAAACAGATTCTTTTCTACCAACATCAATGAATATATTATAGTTGAAACTTTTTTATATAAATTCTGTAAGAAAAGAACTACTTTATTAATGTTGCTAGTATCAAAACTTTAGAAGCCTAATTTATCTAGTCTTAGACTTGGGGATCAAGTAGTCTCGCATAGGATCAAGTGTCTCGAGTATTTCCAACCAAAATTCTATAAAATATTTTTTAAGACCAACTAAGGAAAAACTAAGAAAACCATAAATTTAATTATTCTTATAATTACGTAGTAAAAATACTAATGAGCAATTTTTAACAATTTCATTTCTTTTTAAAATTCTTTACAAATCTTCCAAATGAGCAATTAATTTTCCTTGTATAATTTGCTTTAATTGACTTTTAAAGATATCTAGTTAGCCTAATTACATGGTTTTTAAAACAAATAAAAAATATGAGATCAGAAGTTATTATGTAACAATCTAAAGCTTCGTTTCATTTCTTCCGCTTTTATGTATTTTCTTTGAAGTATTTGTCATTTGTTTTTAATGAAACGTATATTTTTTTTATCTATGTCTTGACAATTATGATAATAAGAGGTCATATTCATAAGGGCAGATGAAAACTTCTTAATTCCATGTCTTAATCAGTTCGTAGAAATGAAACTTTAAAAACATAGAACATTTGTTGAGAGAATATTTTTTCTGTTATTTGATAAATCTTATTTAATTAAATAAAAAAAAACTTTGTTATTTATTGCACATATGAAAATATTATCTTTTTTATTTAATTAAATAGTATATAATAAGTATTATTTAGATAAATAAGAAAGACTTTGATATTTATTGCACACATGAAAATATTATTTTTTTATTTAATTAAATATCATTTGATAAATATTTAGATAAATAAAAAAAGACTTTGATATTTATTGCACACATGCAAATATTATTTACAAATACACAAAATACTTTCTAGTCAATTTTTTTCTATAAACTAATGGTTATAATGGGAGCCAGCTCAGGTTTGGGCCTCGTCACTTGACCGTGGTTATAAATCTATAAATCACGAAGCCTGTCACCAATAACCCTCTTATAGATCTTGTAAGGTATCAATTCAACTAAACCTCAACCAATATTAATGTAATATTAAGAAGAAGCGTCACGTAGCCGCCTCGGTGGCTGAATGGTTAATGTACTAGCCTTTGGAGCTGCTGAGGTCGGGTTCGAATCCCGGTCAGGCATGGATGTTTGTGACAGTCAATAAATGTTGTTATTTGTCTATGTGTTATTTCATTTCTTAGTGACCGTATAATTTCTTTCTGTGTCTGTCCCACTTGACGAAAGCTTATAAGCGGTTCTCTGAACAAGCACACAAGCTGGAATATATATGTATCATACCATACCATACCATACCATACCAAGCGTCACGTATGCCCATTTGAAACAATAAATGTTGCATGAGTGCACTTGGGGGGGGGGGTACAAAAAACGGTTTTGAATTACCGTCGCACTAGAGCTACACAAGGGCTATTGGCGACGGTACAAAAAAATTGGAAAGTTACATAAATTTTATTTGTGTAGGATACAAAATATTTTCTTTTATATCTACGACATAGATCATGCTGCAAATAACGATACATTAAGTATTACAATGCTTTTTGAAATAGTTACTAGAAATGTTCTGGGAATTTTCTAAAAAAGTTATGTAAAAACTAGTTTTAGTGGTTACAGATAATTTGCAGTACATAAATTATCTTTTTATATAAAAAGCAACAACCTTCTATGACATAAATAGCGACAAATTTCACATTATCTTGCTACTATGATGAAAAATAATGTTTGAAAGCTACCCCCCGCTGAAAATTTAATATGATAACGCCAAAATAAATTGAGTTTTGGAAAAGGAAGCATGAATTGAATATTTAGAAGACTGGTGTAAAAAATGTCTTAAAACCTTTTTTCTTTGCCTTAGTTTTTAATCTCATCAATTTTTATTGTTTTTAGTTTTCAGATACTTATCAAAAAATAAAAATACATAACTAGGTTTCGGAATACAAATTGTCCGTAATTTAATGACTGGAGGAAAGAAATTTAATTTTCTATGACTTAGAAAAATTTAAGAGAATGATAAACAATTTGTATTCAAATTTATTCAAGACTTGCACCGAAATAATAAACATAACAGCATATGAAACTTACTAAACAAGATTATAAATTGAAAAATTTACACTTTTTACTTTCTAATTTAACATTTCGAAGCAAGTATCGTATGGGACAATTTTGTTTTGGTGAAGTAGTAAACAAAAATATCTTTTCAATATTCAATACTTCCAAAAATATTTCATAGATAAATACTTCAAGTTATTATTACTTGCAAGCGTATAAAGTCACGGCATATGTAGTGAACTTTTCTATTAAAACTGAAAAAAGTTATTATCACAATATTTTCCTTTGCTCTAGGGTTTTTGACTCTGTTTATAAATTTGATGTTCTTCAAAAAAGTACAATTACTAAATATAAGCTTACCTCTTGTTAAACTAAGTTTCACACTCCCTTCTTCAAGTCAAGTTTTACTTTTAAAAATGTGCAGCTACATATGAATTTAGCTATTTAAATAAACATAGCACAAAAACTTTTATTCACGCTCAAAAACTTCACAAAAACTATTAAAATAAAATAATTTTTATTCTCACTTATTGTAGATATTAAAATGATGTTATTATAGATAAAAATTTATGTTATTATTGGGGGTATGATACACTAGTAGTAACATAAAAATATCAAAATTGCATCTAAAAGTTTTGTAACATAACGATTTATACCAAACTATACAAATTTAATTAAATCGTGCTATTAGATGATAAGAATATTTTTTGCTTAACTAACATTCATGTAACACATTTTTTTTTTTTGAAAATGTGTATTTACAAGTTTCTTAAATGCATTTTTATTTTTAAATATCATCTTTATTTAGTTACCGAAAAAAAATAGTCAAATAAATGAAATATACCTCGTTAGTAATTACTTTAGTAGGGTAGGGTTGATACATATATATTCCGGCTTGTGTGCTTGATCAGAGTGCCGCTAATAAACCTTCCTCAATTAAGACAGACACAGAAAGAATTTTTTCTGTCACAGAGAGGGAAATTACACCCAGGACGAGGGCGGAAATCTAACCAGCACCCGGTACAGTGCTCAGACCACAGTTTGCGGAGGCAGCTATCTTAACCAATCGTCCACCCGGGCCCCAATTACTTTACTTATTACATTACCTTTATAAACACAATTGGTCATCGTCGGATGCCTTTCCTACAAGACAAAGATACATGAACAAAAAGATTCAACGAAATATGGTAACGATTCAGCATGTTAATTAAAGTACTCTGATAATCCCTTCTGAACATTAATTAGATAGTCCTTCAGTATTCTTTTTCCTTAGAAAGTTAGAATCAATGCAATTCTTTTTGTATTTTGTCATTTACAATAAGGGTTTGTTTCCTAATTGAATTTTTAATTTTTGTTTAAATTTTACAGAAAATACCTTTGTGATGTATTTAAAAAAATATGTGCTAATTAAAGTCGAGTATATTCTAGGATTTGCATAACGACGCGCTTGTTTAATTGAATTAACTAATGACGTGTACTAATTGTGTGTTTTCTCTTCAGCGTATATTTTCCAAAAAATTAAAGAGGAAAGGAAAATTTAAAGAAAAGACTAGAATCAGGTAAATATTATAAATACTATTTACAACATAGTATCTTAAGTGAAGAATCACCGATTAACCTTAAAAAAAACTATTTGCAACAGATTATCTTAAGTGAAGAATCACCGATTAACCGTAAAAGGCAATTTACAACATATTATCTTAAGTGAAGAATCACCGATTAACTGTAATAACTGTACTTATCAACGTTGTGGAGTATTGCTGCATGAAGTAAAATTCCTAAATAATACATAGCTAGTACTATTACGTGAACGAGCATGAGCAACACTTGAAAGTATCAGTCATAACTCTTAATGTATTACGGCAAAATCTATAAAAATTACACAAATAAATGGAAGCTGCGAAAGATCAAATCTTTTAGTAAATCTTCAGAAAAGTGTAATAAAAAGCTTTTTTTTCACTCTGAGAAGATAAGTTGTTGCATTTCTTTTCCGTAAACTGAGTAAACAGGGGATAAGAGGCTACTTTTGTTAGTATACACACAACCTCTTGTATGAAGTTCGCGACAAAAACCTGCAAAATGGGAGTTAAACTTCGGATAGAATTGACTAGAAATATAAAGGTTATAGCTTTTTTATGGGGGTGGGGGGGATAGGAAATAATTGTGGAACATGGTATTATGAGTCTCATGACCTTAAAATATATATTTGTTAGTTTTAGTTTGAATTATCGTCGCATCAGAGCTACACGAAAGGTGGCGACATATTTTAGAACCACGGTCAAGTGACGAGCCGAGACCTGGGTTGGCACCCAACGCAACCGATAAGGGGAACATCGTACGCAGCGTCGGGACTTTGGAGCATATTTAACGTGCACCTCCTCCACACGGACACTTTTGCGTCGCCACTTCTCCGCGTCGGACATTTTTGGCTGCACTGGCCGTTTATGGATCGGCAGTTATTTTAGCGATGCCTGGACCAAACCTGGGACCTTCCGCATGCTAGGCGTATGCCTAACCGACGGAGTTCCCCTGCCCCCTTAAAATATATAGTTATTACCTTATATGTATAGTTTGTTGAAATCGATATTTTATTTTGTAATAAATTTATACATAATTGTAGTTTTTGTTAGTCGGGAGTAGTTCTTTACCGACATTTTTGACTTACTCGTAACGAAAGTGCAAATCCAATTGTTTTTAAGAGAGATTGTTTGGGTGTAGGTTGAATTATCGTCCCACTAGAGCTTTATGACTTATGACTTGAGTGGGGGCCCGTTAGGGCCAAGCACCGCGACCACTGGTCTATTGTACTAATCCCACTAGAGCTACACGAATGCTATTAGCGACGGGCGACGTATTTTAAAACCCCTCAGGTGACGTGCCGACACCTGTTTAAGAGAGATGGTTAGCCTTGTAAACTTACTTATTTAAAAATTCCCAACATGCTAAAATATAATGTTTTATACTTCCAATCCCTACTTGCTTGGTACAATATATAAAAATTTAAATATATATGGACTTGGTCATCTATCTCATACGTTAAAATGTATGCGTGCATCAATGACCAATGCATGAACTTTCTCAGATTTAATAGGAGTCAAGAGCATTGTCTAATACACCATTGCGGTCGCATATAAGGTTGCGGCATGTTTCAAATTCTCTTTCTTAATCAAAACAGAAAAATATGTTTTATACAGGTGCAATCTGTATCAGTTATTGCATAATGTGCATGCTTTTTGAGAAAATGTGTCTTTTGACTAATTAAGAGATCACTTTACTGTTATTATAAATGAAGCAGTTTAAGAAAAAAATCAAGAATATTTTATTTTAATGTTATTATGACTGCCATACATAGTGAAAAATCCTTAAATGACAAATTCCATTAGGAAAAAACCTTGCTTACTCATATTATTTTTTATAATTCAATGGAAACCCTACAATTAAATAAAAAAAATAAAGCATCTTAAAAAAATACCTCTTCTACACCATAAAAACATCATAAACAAAACTCTTTAACACTCCAAAAAGCCATTCTACTGCATTTGATAGGCCACCCATAAACTCAAATAAAGAGCCACCGTAAATAAAAAGTAATAAGACAAACAACCCTTGGTATGAAGCCATCTATCAAAAAGACGTAGCAAGAGAGGAATTTTCTAATTCAATTGACTTTGACAAAAACTGTTATGGCTTTTCAGCGGTTAGAGCAACTTGAAAAGGGAGCGTGCTTCTATGTTGGGGCTTTTTTATTAATAAAAGGGAAGTATAAAAAACAATGTACTGGGGGTATATTTTTTTAGTTTAAAAAGTATGATGTCTTAGTGAATCTTTCATTTTTTTAAGGCACATGAGTTAGTGTTTGATATATTCCTTAGATATTTAAGCATCTTTCATTTTTTCGAAATTAAGTTTAATTCTTAGAAAATGTTGGTTTCCTGTCTTTTATTAAGTATGCATCTATAAAAGCAAAGGAAACATTTCTAAGTCATATTTAAATGAAAAGTCATACAATACGATTGGACGTTTTATTAAAATTTTATTCTGTCGGGTCTATGACGTTACCGAAGTGTGAATGTTAAACTAAATGAAACCATATGTTATGATAACCGCGTCTGCTATTTTCTGGAAATTAATGTCATAAAGATCTATTAATGATGGCAGAACTACAATGTCTTTCAAATTGGCACTCATTGCAGGACACTCAAAAATGTGGTTTGGTGTAAGTTGCGTATATGAGCAATTGTCACAGTTTCTATTCACCTTCCTGCCCTATTTGTCTATTTACATGCCTCTGTGGTGATTGGTCCTTAGTCTGGTAATAGTTATTGTGGTTAATAACAATTGTAAAACAAAAGTGAAATTTCAGTTACTATATTTAAAATAAATCGAGCAATATCATACAAAAATTGTTTGGATACCATGATAAATACTAAATCTTTTTTTCGTACGATAAAGCGGGAGCAAACTTTATTACATTTCAAAGTTTGTAAAATGTCGTATTGACAGAAACTATTAGTTAATGAAAACACATTACGTAACCGCATTTCTGGAGAGAAAGATCGTAAACTGAAATTACTATGTTGAAAATAATAATTGTCAAGAAATGAAACATTTATTTAAAAGGAAAATTGCTGATGTTATTTGAAAACAATAAGCGTTAAAATGAAACAATAAGCATTTATTAGTCGAAATTTCACACAAAAACATTGTATCTCTATATAATATAAAATTTTAATTGTCGGACGCTTGAAAGCCACTTGACTTACGCGGCTTCAGCCAATCAGAAACGCCAGAAACGCTGAAACCAAGTGTGGCGGAGTGCTTGTTTTGTGCCGGGGCGGCTTCAGGGGGCGTCCCGTAGCTTTTGTAGAGATCGTTGCTTAGCACTGTAGCTACGTGATGCCCTGGAGCAGTCCACGGTAACTAGCCAGATTGTATAGATGAGCATTCCTGCATTGGCAATATCCTCATATTAGTCTTGCATGTTTCTTTGCGGAGCAAAAAAAATAGGAATTGCGTAGCAATTCCCGTGGGTTGGCGAGCGGTAGCGAGCAGGGGGCTTTGCCCCTTAGTAAAATAATAGTATTTTTTTTGTACTTGTAAACGTAAATACTGCTATCATCAATGATTAAGGTCTCGAAATCAAAAATTGTCGCTATAATAATTGTCTCTAAAAATATATATATTGATACAGTTATTTCCTTAAAGACACTCCTATGTGTTCAATAGATGTATCACTGCCTATAGATACCTTTCTAAACTATCTTCTTTCCAAACATTCGAAACACAGTTTAACAAAATAATCCAGCACAAATAAAAGTCTTATAAATTGAATGCTGTAGCATTAAAGTTTATTATATTAGAGTTACGTAACATTTCAAACACTTTATTGAATAAACATTTTTTTTAAAACATGTCACACAAAAGTGTAAGTATATTACTACACCTTTTCATGTATCTCTTGTTATTTTCACATTCTTTCTGCTTTGAAACAATAAAACTTCTTGTATGATTGAATTTCAAATATTTTTGATAGATCCACTTGAATACAAGTGCAATAACAAAGAATATTGCAATTCAAAAATAAATTCCTCCAAAATGTAAAAAATTCTTTTTAAATTTGTATCTGCAGCATTATTCTTTTTTATCTTTCGATAAAATAATAACAATGTTCTTTTTTAAAGTTAAACCTCGAATATCAATTTTTAAATTGTTTAAGTTGCAACGAAACCTTTTAATTCTGAAAACTATATGCATTTATTTTTTAAAAAAATATTAATATAATATTTAATTATATCGATTTATTTAATTTACCCGCAATACAAAATAGAAATTTTTAAATATCTTACATGTATAACCTTAATTTATGGAGAACAGTTTAAATTTATATGACTGTCTCCAATTATTGTTGATCACATTTTATTATAAGAATATATTCACAGAAACCTTACGTTTTTATAATTATTCAAATACATTACTAAGTTATACAATTGTCTGCATAACGTAAATTAATAAATAATAAATATAAATGTAACTTTTTATGCCAATATACGTATTTCAGAAAATAGGTATTATATTTGTAATACAAAAAACGATAAACTAACTTTTTTTTATAGTTAAAGTAGGAATTTATTTCTTTAGCTCAAATTAGCCAATTAACCAAGCTCCTTTTCAGCCGTACGTGATTTATACTTTTTAACTTCTGTAATTTATTTTGTGACAAGTGCATTTACAAATGAGTAGCCTAATTATTATTAAACTAAATTCACTAAATTTTTCACTAAATTAACGCACCTTTTAACGACTTTCTCTCAAAAAAAGTTTCTTTTAAAGACAAAATACGTAGTAATAAGCGGAAGTAAAGCCATTTTTCACAATTTTTTTCAAACCTATTTTGCTAATGTGTCCCATGTGAATCGTTACACCACTCATCAATAGCTGTAAAATAACAAGAAACAACAGTCTGGCACACGTTCTTTTTTTAATTTATTATTATGCATTTCATTGTTTCACCTGACTGTTGCCGACCCACCGGCGCAATAGTTAGTGTACTAGCCTTTGGAGGCTTGGGCTCGAATCCCGGTAAAAGCATGGATGTTTGTGTTTGTCAATAAATGCTGTTATTTGTCTATGTGTTTGTGGTGCCCTTCTTTGTGTGTCTCTTGTGACTGTCTCTTCCGGTGAGCGGGGTAATGGGCTATATAGCCTACGCCCTTCCCTTTTAGAGGGCGCAATTACTGTCATTTGTCATTCACGTGACTGTTAAATTTGAAGTAACTGATTTTGTTATACCTAAATTTTCAGCTTACAGAATTCTGAACCCTGATCAACTATTTAGGGTTTAGATACTTTGCCATGTATTCAATTGGAATTTGTCAGTTTAGTAAAGCATTCTGAAGATGATAAAATAACTTTGAACATACATCAGCAAACACGTATCACATATATTATGTTTTTTTTACACACATTAATTTCATTTGAAATAGAGTTTATTTGCTATTTTCCAAATCAAATTTCATGTAGAATTTTATATTTGTTTTTTTTTTAATTCTCTTACGAAGCCTCCCAGATTTTGTTTACATTCGTAAACATTACAAATGTATTTTTCACACAATTGTTTTGCAATTTTGAATGAAATCACAAAAAAATGAGCTTCAGCGGTTAAAAGGATTTCTGTAAAGAAAAAAAAAGAAAAACAAAATCGTAAAGATAATACAAAATATTTTATATAGCATTCTTTACAAATACAAATATACACTCCCATTTTCACAAAAAATAAAAAAAATCTAGATTAATTTTCTTTTTTAAAACAAGAATTTTTTAAATAAAATTGACAAAACAAGGAAGCAATTCTCGAAATAGAAAACAACTTTCTTTTTTTATTACACTGCAAATAGAACAAACATAAAAGATCATTCTTGTTAAAAACAAAATAAATACCTTTTTCGAAAAGCCAGTAACTGATGTTACTGGCCATTTGGAATTTTTGTATTTGAATTTAAATTTGTATTAAATATGATGTTTTTACGCTGTAAAAAACATATAATAAAACAGAAAATTTTCTGACTTAGAAGTTGCCAGAAAGTATAAGTAGTTCTACGAAAAAATATGTTGAAAGATTATTTCCGCAACAAAGCGATGCGAAACATAATCATGCGTAAAAGATAATTTCTGTCATTCAGAAATGTTAATTAATAGGTTACAATAGGTAGAATTCATATGGTTAAATGAAAATGAACATATGACCAAAATACGCCGATCCGGCATCACAACGGTTAGGGAAGTAGCCTTTGGAGCTTCTGGGTTCGGGTTCGAATCACGGAAAGGCAAGGATGTTTGTGTTTGTCAATAAATCTTGTTATTTGTCTATGTGTTGGTATACATTTGGTATACATATATTTTCAGGCTTGTGTGCTTGCTCAGAGAGCCGCTTATAAACCTTCGTCAAGTAAGACAGTCACAACACACGCACTTTCACACTCACATGCACACATATACGTGACAGATGCTGCCATCTATCACGCGCCACCTCCACAATTTAGACATGTCCCCGAAGGGGAGGGAAATAGTCTCCAGGAACCTATACCCACGGGAAACTGCGCAATGACCCCCCACAGGACTTTCGGACCCAACAGATTTAACGAGCACGTACTCCGCATATACTCAGTGAGTTTTCAGCGACCAGGACTCGATCGCGGGATCTTCCGATCCGTAGATCGCGACACTGACCACAGGGCGCCTCACAGCCTTTGGTCTATGTGTTTGTGTCGTCCTTTCTTTGTGTGTCTCTTCTGACTGTGTCATTTCTGTCGAGTACTGTAACGGGCTATATAGCCTATGCTCCTCCTTTCTGGAGGGTGCATTCATTGTCATCTGTCATGACTAGAATACGAACTATTGTAACACGCGCTCTGACGACTACGCTACCGCTTCCACGAATATAGCTTATCATCTTTTGTTTATAAATTTCAAATATTCACTTTGAAATAAATCATAAATAATCTTTTCAATTTGTGGAATATGTAGCAAGAGATTTTATCTGTTTAAAGATAAAATATGTCATTTGACAGTTGATTAAGATGTTATTTTACAGAGGGCTGCAGTAGGTCTAAGAAACAGATATTTTCTGCAAAAAAATAATAATAAAATATTTTTTCTAAAAACTTTTTTCTTATGAACTCTATTAGATAAAAAAAAATTCATGGTTAGGATTTTGCACTTAAGAAAAGAAGAGTTATTAATTACTGATAGGCACGTTAGTAAAGATGTGTATAATCAAAAATAATTATTTTTGTTAAAGGATGAAAATACAAACTCTAATTGAATAGTATGTTGTTACTGCACTCAAAAAATGCTTATGGTATTGCCAAACTGACCCAAAAAGAAAAAGTGCAGTTTAAAATATACTATTCTCTAAGTATAACTAAGATACAGGGTCCGACGCGTTCTTTGGCTACTTTTGATAACAGTTGGGCGAAGTTTCCAAGTGTGTCAGTACATAGTTCTTATTACAGATTTTGAAATTTTATCTCCAAAAAAATACTAAACAGAAATTTAAATACCTCAGCCCAATTACAACTTTGACAAAAAACATAATAAATTTCAGACCGATACTTGTTCGACCCAGTTTGAGTGCTTTAAACGAGTCTACGATAGTTTTGACGATGTTCGAAATCTTCTGGGAAAGCGATTTTGATAAAGCACTTTAAATTATTACGAAAAACACGCGATGTTTTAAAAGTTAAATCACAAAATACTTTTGTTTTCATGAGAAATATTCCTTCAAGCGTGTGTGATGTTTTAAAAGTTAAATCACAAAATACTTTTGTTTTCATGAGAAATATTCCCTCAAGCGTGTGTTTTCAGTTTGGTTTGTGCCTGAGTTTATATGCTTTTCAGCAAAAGTAGTAATAATTGAATTTCTAAATGTAAAAAGAACAATTTCCCCTTACTCTCTTTTTTTAATGCTCTGGTACAAAAAAGAAGTTTATAAGATAATCCTCCCTAATACTTCAATCTTTTTTATACTTGACTATTCAGTTATAATTGGGTTGGATGCTAGTATAACAGATTTATACTATTCAAAAGTTAATCACTACAAATGTAAAATGAAAAGAACAAAAACTGTCTAGACTCAGGGATGTAGTTTAAAATAAATCTGCATTTTAATGTCGTTCCTTTCTTAAAAGAAGCATTGGGTATTGTGTGACGTAAAATAAAGGGTCAAAGACTTAGCATACTTTTACGTTTTACTACAATTGTGACTTCTACATTCTTTGTTGTCCATATCGATAGTTTAGACAGTGGTCATGAATTGCAATAATTGTATATATTTATTATTAAAAATATATTCTAGCACAAAATACTTTAAATCAAACTATTAATAAAGTTGTTGTTAAAAGGAACAGTATTCAGCTTAAATTGTTCGGCAAAATTGTACTGTGGAAGTACTAATTTTAACTTAACGTCATTTCCATTCTTTCGCTCCCTTATAATAAGATTTTGATTTTAACACTTAAAATCTTTTTAAAAATTGCAATTTAACGTAAATATTGACGTTTTTTCATCAAATGCATTAAAATGAACATTGTTTTGACATTTTTGATCAATCTAGGTATCTTACGTTTTAACGTTAAAAGAATATTTGTGAATAAATGGAAAATTAGAGGTAATAATTTTACATTTATATAAGGTAATTTTATTATCACTACTAATTGCAACTCTGAACAAAAATAATTATCATCTTCTAAATCCATGTTGTCGTAAACATGGCTAAAAGTTCGAAGCACGCAGAATGTAGATGTTGATTAAAAACAAATTTAACACTCCCTAAAAACAAGAGGAAATTTATACCAAAAGAAATGAAAGCCGATACAAAACAACAACAAAAAAACAAGACATCCAATATGTTCCAGGTTTTTCCAAATTCTTTGTACAACCCAGTAATTCCTCTGTTGAAGTCTCTAATCAGTAGATTGTACACACGCAGCTTTGTCCGCCCTATCGCAAAATAACACCCAGCTATATTCTTTTTTCAAAAGAGACTTATTTAAGAAAAGGCGTTATCTCACTTGTTGGCTGACATGTGTTTTTTTATTTCTCTCAGGTGTTGGTATTTTCCGAGCAAATAGGTTTTAGCTATAGTGTTGTTGACATAACGTGCTTATATTTGAGAAAACTGTTGAATGAAGTATTGTTATACACTATGACAAATCATAACGTTTGTCTTATAGATGGAAAACGTTCCTGTTTTTTTTCAAGTTTACATAGTTTTTATGGAATTTCAGCTTTTAATTAGAAACATGAGGAAATCATTTAACATACATCCTTTTGGACAATTAAATGTAATTTATCGCTATAAAAAAACCAACCTTAAGTTTGGTAGATTGAATCCTATCAAAAGTAGCAAGTAGTTGCTAGAGAAGTAAAAATAAGAGAAGTAAGTAGAAGCAGAGAAGTAAGTAGAAAAGTAAGTAGACGCAGTTAATTGATGATATTTTTTTTGGAATATTTAAATGACACATAAATCTTTGCTAATACTAAACATATTCAAAATTATGTCTTACGAATTTCCCAATCATGCAATTAGGATTAACTAAACTAATTACGAATTTCTTCGTCTATCTCAAATTCCAAGAAAATCTCAACATTATTTTTTCTTAACTATCTTTTTTATTTATGTATTACTATTATTATTATTGCCTTAAGCTACAAATGAATAGCATTACTTATGCTTTAAACTGTACACATAAATGGGCACAATTTTACGCAGAGAAATAATTCTTCAATTACATTTGATATAGTTTACAAAGCAATTTCGTTTCAGTTTCCTTTCAGCTGCAAAAAATCACTTCTGCTTCTGTTCAACTACTTTCTTTAATAACATGTCTATTGTACTTATATAAACTACAACGCAATTAAGTTACTCATCTTTTCAACTACAATTTCAAATTGACCCAATTACTACAGTACTCGAAATTCTCGTTGTACGGAGACTATTATTTAGTTATACAATAAGCAATATTTAGCCGCATGACCAGCAAATACAAATAATAAGAGTCAAATGAGTCAAGCAGATTTATCCCATAATAAGGAATATTTCTTGTGGAACCACACCGCGTATTATAACAGAGAAAGGAAAATGTGCTATTTTGTGATGGTTTGGAAGTACTGTTATTGGAATATATATACTGATAATCATGGAAAGGTAGAGTACAGAAGAGTAATGAAACATCATATTTTGATTTTTGATTTTGTGTTGTATTTTAGAAGTAAAAGTTCGTTTAACAATTTCAGTCCAAGTGATGCCATTCGGCATTATCATGTTTCCGATCATAATTTTAAAAAATAATAGGACTGGCCTCTATTGGGATATAAAGAAAATAGACCCTAATAGAAAAAATACGAATCGAATTATATGCTTTTTGATTTTAGAATGGCTGTAGACGATCAGTAAAAAAAATCTAAAATGATGATGGCACATTGTCATTGGGTCTGAAAGGGTTAAATTAAATTCGCAATTTTTTTAAAAACAATTATCAAGTGAAAGCAAGTGCACCAAAAAATGTAGCAATAATAAATGGTTTTAAACGCTCCACGTCTCACCTATATCACTCCGCACGCCTACGCTAAAGAATGCTGGAATTCGGTACATGCTTGGATTTATATAGGTATTACTAATAAATTAGGGAAATATAAACTTTTGAACTTAGGGTAGGGGAACAACAGGCTACGTCATTAAATGTTCATCGTTTTTCGCGGGATTTTAAGATCGCTGTACTTTTAGCAAATGTAATTAAGTTAATATGAATGAAAATATATTTTCTACAAATTTTGATTCGATTTAACTAATGAAAATAAAAGTTGAACTTCATCATTGGGTTTGATATACACATCAATAATGAGCCAAAAAATGGAAGATTTTTTTTACTAATGGAATAAGGAATTTATTTTTGTTAGGCATGTCGCGTTAAAAAAAACTTTAATAATTTAGTTTATATAAAGGCAATACTTGAATGCCACTATTTTGGGATACCACAGCTTAATGATAACTTAAATTTCTCTATTTCACCCTTCACTTTTGCCCTAAGTTCCCTTGTTGGGTTCTAAATGAGATTGTGTTTCCTCTTTCAACCAAAACAAACGAGTAAGACCCGACAACATAACAACCAGCGGGAAGAGACCGGTCCTTTTATTGGAGGCTTTATGGCTCCATCCATTAAGTTGAATTGAAGTTGAGCTGGAACGTTTATCGAGTTCGCTGGCAATATTGGAATATTTAAGTTGGGGCCTTTTAACGTTTCGTGGGTATTTCAAATCAAAGTTCCAATGTTTTAGGAAATTTCACAAAGCATCTACAAGAGTTAATTTTTTCATTAGTTTTGAAAAAAAAAGCTTCATTTAGATATAACCAAAAACTTTGTTTGATTCATATTAAGAATTATTTTTAATCGTATTCAAACAACAGACCTTTTGAAGATTTTTTTTTAATGAGTAAATCGTCACTTAAGTTTCCGCATGTGCTATCTCATTGTTGTACAAGGATCAGATTTACTGTACGGTAACTCTTGGCGCTAATTTTTTGGGTGTGGCGATAAATAATTTTTTTGTGGCAATTGTCTGACTTCGACTGATGATTCGAAATCTTTCACTTCGCAACGATGACGTTTTCCGGCAACCCTATCTGACCGTTATTTGCTCATTTCGGTTAGGTTTCGGCTGACTTTTGGCACGATTTTAGGAAGTTCGCCAAGGGTTACCATACAGTTCATTTTTACCGTTGTGCAAAAGTGAGTAGCACATGTGGGACCTTAAGTAAAGAAATATCTTACTTCCAAAGAATGGACATAAAAATAATATGCTTTAACTTACATTTCTTTTCGTACTTACAGCTATCAACATATATTTTTATACATCTATTACATCTATTTTTTCAACCGATAGAGATTAATAATTCCAAAACCTGACATATTTGACAAACACCACCAACTATTATTTTGTCGAAGCAAGGCGCGAATATGTCTTCTTTGGCCTTAAGCGTTCCTGAGCCTTCTCACAATATTATCGGGTTGCAAGGGAGCGGATAAATAAAAAATGAGCTGCTAATACTACGTTTTTTTCGGTAGGTAATAGCATCCGTAATAACTCGTGGGATTTTGGCTTAGCTGGTGTAACAGTTCGCTTTGTTAATTCGATATTGATGTAAGTGGTTACTTTTAGTAAGAAGAACCTCTTAAAATGTTAGAAGTAACTAAAATTAATTTTCGGTCAGCGAACTAGCTAACAGTTAACTAACTCGTTATTGCTTCATAAATTTAGCAAATACTTATTTTAAAATTTGCTTTTTGACTGGGATTTTGAAACTTTGAAATTTAAATAGAGCCATGTTTTGCCAAAATTTGGTAGATAGAAATTTGTGTCCAATATCACTGATCTACTAGTGAAAATTTCAATATTTTGTATGAAAATTTCTAATAATTTGGTACATGTGAAAACTAAAAACTACTATCAGACAAACCACTATGAGGTGTACACCGTCAATGTCTTCGTTCTTTACAGAATTTTTATTTTATCGATTTTGATCATTTTCATGAAGATTCTCTCATCGATAATTAAACGATGTCATCAAACGTTTAAGATTTAAGTTTTCAAATCCAACGGTTAAAATTCAAAAATAATATAATTGATAAGTTTATATCAACATTAAATAATGAGGAAAAGCAGTTCCTACACTCATGCACACAATCAATGCTAAAATATATGAATATCGTATATATTCAATCAAAAGTTTCAAAGATCTTTAGACATAAATATTTATAAGTCCTTAAAAATCTGTATCATGATATTAGAAAAAAAAAATATTATGATAATTTTCAACTAATCTTCCAGATTTGCAGTAAAATAAGCTTTGATAAGCTTATTTTAAATATTTGGGTCATGCTTGAAATAATTATTAGCCTCTAGGCATTTAATATTTTTTTTTTTTAAAGTGATCTAATCTTTTTGAGCAAAATATAAAAGTTTAATTATAATTTGCTACATAAATTAACCAGATGTAATTTTTAATATTTCAAGTTCTTAAAAGGAGATATTTAATAACATCTTCATTAAAGCTTAACTTTAAAATGAAAATAGTAAAAAATAAATAATAAAAATTAAAACAATAACTAATTAGGGGGTCAAAGACTTTTTAATTTACAATTTGTGGTACACTACGATTAATTTGTCATTCCAACTTACAAACTACTACTAGCTATTAGTTAAATATAATTGTGCAATTAATACTCACTTTTCAGAAAAGTGTAAATAGCTTTGATGTATTTTTTGTGGTATTGGAAAGTTAACAAAGTTAACAAAAAAAGTACTTCAAAGACGAACATTAATAATGTTAACAAATTTATTGCAAATTTTCTATTTGTATTTCGTTATTATTCAAAGTATGATTGATGTTGTATGGTATGGTAAAGGTTCCAAATTCTGATACTCAAAAAGAAACAACTTGTAAAAATATTCAGATTTATTTAGTAATTCATTTCCCTACTCATAACAAACAATTTAAAGTCATTGAAAACTATTTATTAGGTACATCATAAGTAGTTAATAATTTGTTATTGATATTTTTAATGCGAAATAGTTTCGCCTCTTCTCTCACTATACTAAATATAAAACACAGGGTGTCCGTTAAATAATGTCCGAGTTTTCATGATATATTACAGGAGTTTATTATAATAAATATAACAAATCATACATGAAATTGAAGGAAAACTAATCTAATTTTCCCTATAAGTGCTCAATGTATGCTCCGATAGTAATACGGCACACATATAAATGATAATGCAATTATCCCCATACTGTCTGCAGCAAGTCCGGAGTAATGGAAGCAACAGCATGTGCAACTGTGAAAACGATGTAGCGGTACAAGTGCATGTGCTTATCTGAAACTGTTGGAGTTATTCTTTATTCCTCACCTTCAACTACAACTGTCGAACGATTACAGCTGGTACTATTACAATTTGAAACTCTGACATTCTTCTACGGACACCCTGTATATTAACAGATATATATAATAAGTTCATTAATAATTACCAAAGTTTGGAGACTCCAAAACCTAATCATTATGTCTTAGCAAAGAATTTCCAGTACCGCTGTGACTTCATAAAATATGTACAATGTATATACAACCCCTTTAACCTGTCAGCATTTTCTTAGCCCTACAAGCCTAAGGGACGAAATGCCATTAATCATAAGGAAAACGGACGAAAGTATGAAGGGCTTGGCATGAAAGGACTGGAAATGCTCTCAAATAAACGCCGAGCTGCATTCTTTGGAACAAATGAAGCTGCATTCGAAGGGGGTTGTCCTGTTTTCGTAATGGACATTGACTTGCATTTGTTTATTTGAGAATAATATTGTCGACTATCATGGCCAGTTTTGTATTTATAATGATAGTTGTTTAGGTTATGAGCATAATGAAGCTACATTCGACGGGGGTTGTCCTGTTTTCGTAATTTACATTGACCTGCAGTTTTTTTTTTGGGAGAATAATGTTGTTGACTATCATGGAGGGTTCAGTTTTGTATTTATAATGATAGTTGTTTAGGTTAAGGAGTATAATTAAGCTGCATTCGGCGGGGGTAGTCCTGTTTTCGTAATGGACATTGACCTACAGTTGGTTATTTGAAAATAATACTGTTGACTATCATGGTCAATTTTGTATTTATAATGGTAGTTGTTTAGGTTAAGGAGCATAAATAAGCTGCATTCGGCGTGGGTTGTACTGTTTTCGTAGTGGACATTGACTTGCATTTGTTTATTTGAGAATAATATTGTTGACTATCATGGCCAGTTTTGTATTTATAATGATAGTTGTTTAGGTTATGAGCATAATGAAGCTGCATTCGACGGGGGTTGTCCTGTTTTCGTAATGGACATTGACCTGCAGGGTTTTTTTTTCTTTTGAGAATAATGTTGTTGACTATCATGGAGGGTTCAGTTTTGTATTTATAATGATAGTTGTTTAGGTTAAGGAGTATAATTAAGCTGCATTCGGCGGGGGTTGTCCTGTTTTCCTCTTGAACATTGACCTGCAGTTGGTTTATTTGAAAATAATATAGTCAACTACCATGATCAACTGTAGATTAGTTAAGTTGTTTAGGCTAGAGAGAATAATATATCTACATTGACAAACAATTGGTTATTTGAGAATAATAAAGTTGAATAATAAAGTTCTCCAATAATAAAATTAAAAACCGTAAAGCATGTACAAAAATAATTTTTAAAAATATAGCATCACATCAATTTTACTTATTTTCAAGTATGTTTATTCTAACTATGGATTCATATTTTTGTTAAACGCAATCTAAAATGGAATTTTGGATTTATATAAAATTATCTTATCATAATTTAAATAAATTCTGAAGACTTTATTAAATGTAGTGTGGGACTATACACGTGAATAAAAGCCTATTGTAGGAACAGTAAATTACATCAAGTTTGCAAAAAAAAAAACTCATACTACTTTTTCCTTAAAAGAAAAAATAACAATACAGTTGATGATTCTGAAAATTAATAACCACAAAATTAAATAACGAAGTAAAAACTTTGAATTTTACTTACAAAAGTATGAATTTTATTCTTTAAATTGCAAAGAACCGAAATTAAAGCCAGAAAACTCTTTTACATTTAAAGTAATTTCTCTGATCAAACGGAACCGAGTACACTTAAAATCAAGAACTATTTTTACTGAAACGAAACTTATCATTGATCATCTTCTTCAAAAGTCATCTGCTCTAGGTTCTTAAATTTTTCTAGTCCTGTTACTACAGCAACGACACGATTTTTAACGATTGAATATGCAATTGGAAAAGCGTAATTCTTGTGAATGATATGGAAATATTTGACAAAGTTGTATCTGGTCCAAATGAAATCAAGGTATTGTATAATGAACCATGGTCAAAATACGATTTTTAACGTTTTTTACGACATGATTTTTAACGATTGAATAAGCATTAGTAAAAGCGTCATTATTGTAAATGATGTGGAGATATTTGACAAAGTTGTATCTGGTCCATGTGAACCCAAAGTATTGCCATATGAACTATTATTGCAGACCCAATATTTACAAAATGATGTAAAAATAATATGTATAGGTAAACCAAAATAATGTCCGAATCATGATATGATATTGTCTTTTTAATTGGGGTTATTAACGACCTTGATAGTAAAAGATTTAGTTACACAGTTGAGTTTAATAAAATTTATTATAAATGCTTCATTGTGACGAAATGCTAATCTAGCAGTGGTTTTACATTCATATTAATAGAATGGTTTCCATTTTTGTGTCCGTATATTTTACTCTTTAACGAAAATGTCAATTACTCCCGATAGTCCATGCTCAGAGGTTACTTTGGCAACAAACTCAAGGATTAACACCCCAACCCTTTAGGCTTACTTCAGTAATCGGCACTGTAAGGGATCAGTCGACCCAAGAGAATGGAAAAGAACCAATACTTTCTAGAGCTTAGCCTTATATTACGTTAACTTCTTTTATCTTCAATTCCAGCCACCTTATTTTAAGGGATAACTTATAATATTTATTTATATAAAATTTATTATTACATAAACTTTTTTTATCAAAACATTCTGTCCAAAAGAACAAATTGCTAATTTGAACAAGTTTTTGGAAGTAAAGTAGAACAGCCGGTTCTCATTTTGTTTGGTTGAAAATCGTACAAGAGTGGTTCGTATATGCACTGATGGACAATTGCTAAGGACGAGACAGTTTTTTTCAATGTAACTTTGTACAACATCTTTCCAAATAAACACATTTAATACCGTAAGATCCCCAATACGTAAGGACATGAGTAATGCAAGCAACACTTACTAAAAAAAATCAGAGGGATAAAAAAGAGGTTTTTATCCCTCCATTTGAATTCCATTCTATTCATCTTCGTAGTTTAGATACATTTTGGACCTTAACTTACTATAATTTCATGAGTGTGCCATGAATATCGATAATCCAGTAAAACTATAAACCTACGACAGAGCTGCGGCCTAAAAAGACCATGCAAAAACGGATCATCGATGGCGGAGAAAAATCCTTAAACATGACATATTGCGGATACGTGATACATACGACTCCAGAGTCCCATATCGGTGAATATTCATTAAATAGTAAACAGGACGACACTTGTACGACATCGAATCGACATAGACATTTCTCACATTTAATAATAAGTTGTCTATGGACCCGGCTTTTAAGGTTAAAACTATGTCGTAGATTTGATGTTTTACTGGATTATCGATATTCATGGTGCACTCGTAAAATTGTCGTACGTGAAAATCCAAAATTCATCTCCACCTCGGAGATGCATGGAATGGAATTCAAATGGAGGGATAAAAAGCTTTTTTTTATCCCTCTGATTTCTCTTTTTGTAAGTGTTGCTTACATTACTCATGTCCTTACGTATAGAGCATCTTACGGTATTAAATTTGTTGATTTGGAAAGCTGTTGTACAAAGTTATATTGAACAAACCGTATCGTCCTTAGCAATTGTCCACCAGTGTATTTCAACCCAAGCCATCTATTGGATCAATTGAAATCGTCGTAAGATATCTACAAAGTTCGAGGAAAACAACAGAAACTAGGAATGCGCGCTTTTGCTATGAAATACTTCTTTCTATCTGAGATAATTCAAAACACATTTAGTAGTTTTAAAATATTTAAAGTACAGAATTGATTGCACGAAAATGGAACAAGAAAGCAAAGCCTTACGTCAATAATCTTTGCTAGAGGCGTGTGGGTGTTATAACTGAAAATGACGTATCGCTTACTCTAAAGTCAAACTACCTATTATTTTAATTATTTTTAGCTAGTATGAATGATACCATTTGAAAAGACTGTTGTTTGCAAATGAATTTGAAATTAACACAGCTTCCCCGTAGAGCCAAACATCCATCCGCTACCTAATCAAACGAATTGACAAATCAAATTTGTCAGATTTGGTTAAAAGTCAACAGTGGTAATCTGATGTAGACAGGTAAACTGTAGTATTCCCAAAAATGAATTCGAGCACTTTTATTCTGAAATAAGCAAGCTGTTATTATACTTTCCTATGGATTTTAATTATTAAGTGAGTACCATAATGGTCCTAATCATTGTTTATTTATACTGCATATAAGCTCACGGTAGCATCTCGTATCTATCTATCTATCAATCAACTACTAATGCGGAATTCCTTAAGTGGCCTTGCTTTCTCTAGAAGGCATTGATATACCGAACCCGGGGACCATTGATTGACTGAGTAGATAGTTAAATCCTGAGATACGTTAATTGCAAAATAACTGTTAGTACTAAGAGCTATTTCCAGCGAACTGGGATTTTTCGTAGCATGAGTCAGAAGTTAAAAAGCTTTTAAATAAAAAAATGAATTATTTAAAACAGGCTACAATGTTTAGTTGAGGTAAGTGTGATAAACCATTATGAAATTTTTTATATTTACTGTGAAAAGTTGTAGTGGTAATCACTTTTTAACACAAGTAACTTATACTACAGAAAGGGTAATTCTGCAAAGCCTAAGAAAAATGTAGAAAGATGAAGATTATAGCCTAAAAAATGCAGAGAAAAGGTAGTGTTTAACACATGAAAGCTTACCTTTTTACTTAACAGTTCACTTTGCCAAAAAAAACGTGTAAGGTTGCATACATCAAAACAGGATTTTAAAATTATCAATAGTGTTTTTGTCAACCCAATGTACCGATATCAAAATCTCAGGGGAAATGGAATACATTATTTTATTCTATTTTGGGAGGTAAAGTCATCATTTCGAAATATTCTTAATTTTAGAATAGAATTTATCGGTTTCTATCGAAATTTCTCAAGTTTTGAATATTATTGAGTTCCCCTGAAGAGTCAAAATTTTTAAGTTAAAATACTTTGTACTGTACACGTATGTCTGCGTACTTGTACGCTGCTCCAATGTACTTATTTTATATATCTATGAATTGATACATTTTTGGAAGCGATTGTTACAATGTATGAATTACAATAAAATAAGCAAGTATGAAATTTTATCACACAAAAATGCAATGAAATACCATAATTACTGATGAATCTCTAAAAATAATAATATTTTTGTACATACGTTGTATTTTCCTGTACATTTCTGTACGATTTGCAACAAAATCGAATAACAATCTCGCATAATAATTCTTAATTTTGTTTATACATACTTATTTGTCAAATTATTCAAAAAATATTTTGAGAGTATTCATTTCTTTATTTATACACGTACAAATTCTTTAATCTAACTGCATTTGAAATTAAACTTTTACATCAGATTATCAAATCAAATTTATTTATGAGTAATGATGCTTCGATTAACAATCAGAATATTTCTACAACAAACTTTCAAACTAAAATTTGTTCATATGCTTCTGATTATCAACATGGTTTCATAAAGTTTGAATAAATACATGCTTTTAGACATCACGAGAAGTAAATCTTTTATGATGTTCAGTTCCAGAATAATTGCTTCCATTTTTCTATTTCGCGCATTCCATTAGAAAATGAAGCCCTCACACGATAACTTATAGTGTTTTAATGAAAAATGGCGAATAAAATGGGTGTCATTTTTCGTAGTGCTTGCATGTTTCCTACTTTAATAGAAGTTAGAAATGGGGAATAAATTTTATTGTGCTATTTATTTATTCATAAAGTATTTCATTTATATCACACACATTAGGTGTTCCTTCATTATTTTCGTTTTAACCGCATATCATTTAAAGGGTGTACTTTCAAAACTAACATTCTCCAAAGTTTTACTAAGATGTAGGAGACGGCTTCATTAGTATTTCGTGCTATTGAATTTCCAAAAATCACAAGTTGCCTACAAAGGGACCGCCCCCCCCCCTATCTATAAGTTATAGTTTTGCAACTACACTATTTATTTAATGTATTTTATAGATTTTATTTTAATAGTTTCTTTAAGTTATTTTATGTTTATCGCTTGTTCCCAAAACATCCTAAAAACAAGACTTCAGGCCCTAAGTATTTATATTAGAACGTCGTTGAAGGAGTTCGATTTGACCGACAATTAAAGCAATGTCACGACATTTATCACCACATTGTCAAGGTAGGTAGGTGGTCAGAGTAGATCACTCTAAATACGTAACACTTATATGGTAACCGTAAGTTCTTTAGTGCTTATGTGTTAAAAAGGGACTCCTCTGCGTCATTTACTTAATAATAAAAGAGTTGAAATGTTAAAATGCGTTCTGGATATTTTCATTCCAATAAGTGTTTTCGGTCTTTAATTTTGTATCTATGTTGCTGCCAATTGTTCAAAATCTGATGATAGTCGGCAATTCAATTTTTATATTTTAATCCTATACTTACAGATTTTAATATAATTTCTATTAAATATCTAAATTTATGCTGTTTCAAGAGACTTAACTAACTAAATTTTATTTCACAATATGAGTTGAAGATATTGAAATTAAAAAATATACCTTTAAGGTGCATTAAAAATAATATATTTTTAAGGTTGACAATAAAACAATACTTTTCTATTGTTTGTTAGTCTATTAAGTTACTGGTTGCTCACAAAAACACCGCAATGCGCCAAAGAAAATTGCTTTTGTTATTATCCTGGAATAATACCAAAGATTACCGTACAAGCGGAAATGATTCCTACTAGACAGACTTATTTTTGTATCTTCATATACGTGATATTTATTACATTATCCTCATAACAACAGCAATTATTAATAAAGATTAATATATTGTCTATAAGTTATTATCATTGCTCTATAAACGCGCGATTCGCTATTATTATTAATAATACCCTCATATTACAATTTGCACCATGTAGTAATTGATTAGTTTACGCATGTATTCAGTTGTATACTACATACATTATATCAATTTCCCCGAAAAATTCAGTTTGTATTAATGGGAAAATAAAAATTTTATGAACACTAATAACACTTTGAACTCATTGTTATTTTCTCTGACTAATTGTATTACTTAAATTTTCAGAAAATGTTTTGCTAATGTACACTTGTTTTATTTTGTTATTGAATTTATAATTTTCATAAAAAAGCTAAATTTTTATAGATTTTTAATATCAGGGTAATTCTAAGTAATTTTTATTTATCCCATTCCAAATTACAATAGATACATTGTTTATTAAAAAGTGTACTGTAACAAGATTTATAAACGGTTAAACATTGATACATAATCTTGTCCGATCCATATATAATATTATATTCTTTTTCAAATTGTTTCAGGTTAATTCTCATAAAAGAAAGCATCCAATATTGCTTTTTAATCGGTGGACAGTGTTATAATCTGATCGTTGTCATTAAGGTCAATAGTCAGTTTTTTTTTAATTATATCAAGGATCTCAATCTGCAAATTGACATGAAAACATAAATAAATGTAATGTAATATGATGTGTCAAACCAGAATCATACATATAATTAATTAGATTCTTTAAAAAAAATTATAGTATCTATAGCAATTACAATGGCGACTTCTAACATTTCAAATAATTAATATCGAAAATCAATACTAAAAGTCATCTCTGTGTTCCGACTAGAAATTTCCTATCTGCTTCACATTCGGTGAAGCGTAAAGACACTTGTGCCGATGTTAACAATGCAGAAATATGATTTTCGAAAATACCATCAAAAGAGTAATTAAATACTGTTTCCATGGAAACCTAGTAATTTCTTTCAGCTCTTACGAGTTAACTCGAGTACAAGAAAACGAGTTTACTCGGAAGAGGTTGTCCTTTTGAGACAAGTAATTGCTTCGGTTTTTCTTTTTGAAGCTCATTGTTGTTTTTGAGCTCTTAAAAGCATTTTTTTGGCGTTTCATTAGAAATTTTCTAGAAGTGGAACTTTTAACATGCATTTGTGGATACTCTTAAGGATTTAGAACTTTTTTTTAAAGAGTTCTGGTTGAGATGTGTATAGTGGCTTTTCAGCTTGCATATTTCAGATTATTTTAAGAGCTCACTTTGTTTGAAAAATGCATTTGAAATACTTGCAATAAAAGTAGACTGCTGATATTTCAGATTCAATACAGGGACATCTGTTTATCAATCTATAACTGTGCGCTGCACGTCGAAGCCATGTTTGTTTGTTGAGTTCGATACATTATATTTAATTCTTCAAAATTATGATACGATTTTTATAATACTAGGGATAATCCATTATTTTAAAGCTTTCAAAACCCAAGAAGGTGTGCAATATATTCAAATAATGTTACTATTTTTTTAATATAGTACTTGAAATTTCCCCTTAAAAATTACCTTAGTGCCCAAATATTACGAACTTGTACTATTCTAAATTATTATTATTTTTTCTCTAATGGTGGTCAAGCCTTTGCAGACTCTGCACATTCCCCAGAGATGGGAGCTACTTTTTGTGGCACCATCTAGACGACTCTCGCTACCTATTTTGACGCACAGATTGCAATGAATCTGAGCTCTCTGTGGATGTTAAAGTACCCCGAGATTTAATTTTGACGAGAGAACCCAGTCCAAATGGGCCATCCAGGGATCTTTTACATGACACATAATCATATGACATGCGTGTCCAGAATTTTCCCATCCAGAAAATCCGACGACTCATCCGGGGCTCGAACCCACGATCTTGGGCTTACGAGGCGGACACGGTTAACCTCTCAGCCACTGAGCCGCTTCTCCAAACTATTATATTTGTTTCTCAATTGCTAAAAATTGTCTATAACAAGTAACTAATGCTACGATAAACCACATTTAACCCCAAACAAACATAGCCCTTATACAATCAACTGTTGTAGGTTAAAGGACTGGCTTAACCCATGACCAGTTTCTAGACTATCTTTCTATCCCGGGTAAAGGCTGCAGTGGCAATCTAGAGGCGGGTTAACCCTCTAATGCATGAATTCTTATTTTCATCCCAAAAAATATATATGTATCTTTAATACTCATACATAATGGGAAAATACTGAAAAAAAATTAACTGCATTAGAACTTAAATAATTTCAATTTTTTATATTTTTACCATATGACAAAAACCAACTACAAAATTCCAATTTTGATAATAATGACTAGAAAAGAACTAAATATTATTCAAAATAACCCTTTTTTACAATAATTAATTTTTCAAAACAATTTATTTGTATTTGTTACTAATATTATTTATATTTGAATACTGCAAAAAACGTAATTTCACAACAGTAAATAACCCCCCGCCCCCCCCCCCCCCTCTTTAATTTTGAATACACTTTTACTGCTGTCATCTATGAGGATTATTAGTAATTAAAAGTTCAAAGTGGAATATAACAGATGAAAAAACACAAATTTGTCAAGAGGGATAGCTCTAATTTAATAGAATAAAGTACGTTACGTTACTTGTTTCCAAACGGAAACAGTATGCATTTGAGGGTAAAGATTAAGGGACTTTTCCCACCAATAAGTAATTTTCAATTATTATTGCATTAACAGAATGATTTTAACTGTGTAACAAGAAAGTTATAAAAACTATGAACTGATCTACCATCAAACAATTTTGTATAATGTATAGTTGCTTTTCAGAAAAAGGGATTTTAGATTAATTTGAAGAACCGAGTTAACTTGCATGACACTTTTCCTTCTAACATTAATTAAGTTAAGTAGTTTATTCATAATTATACTATCCACTGTACACGAGATTGTTAACCTGGTTTCCAATGATTTGATTTCGGTTAGCTCACACGTCGCTTTTTATGTACTTAGTTTTGTTTTTTCAAACGCACCTAATGATGCATGAGCATCATTACACACACTTAAAATCCTTTTATTAGCATTAAAACCATGCCAATGAAGTTAATAACAATATATGTGGCTTGGATCTAAAAGGGCCAATGTCAACAACTAGCATTTTTGAATTAGGCAATTTTAGAAATAAGCCACATATATATAAAGATAAAAGGGCTTGAATGGAAATTATATAGCTTTTGTGAAACGATAAACTTTAGGGTATTTATTTTTTTACTGAAACTAAACTCATATTGTATAATGAAAACTCTCGTTCATTTTACTTTGCATAAAATATATAAATGGGGTAAAACAAATGTCAATGGATAAATGAAAAGGGTGGAAAATAAAAATATTTTTTCTTTATGTTCCAAACTAAACTACGAATTACAAAAAGGTTTCAGTCCTTTTTAAACATCATAATACTAGAACAATTTCTCAAAATATACTATAGAAATTATAGGATATTAACTTTTGAAAATGTAATGCCGAAAATATAAAGCGTAAAGAAAGTAATTACTATTTTTTTTTTAATTGATAATATTTTATGAGAATTTTTACCAAATACTTTTAGCCCAAAGAAGTATTTTAGTGTAAAGTCCTTTTTATAGGAGAATATTAATTTCAGAAAGCATATGTACTAAAACTATAACAGATTAAAACATTAATAAATACAATTTCCAACTAATATAAAATAGAGTATTAGTCTAATGGTTTATTTTAATTATTAACTGAATTCGAACAACACAGGCTGATAGAAAATTTTCATCATTCACTACATTCGGACAATGTTATATCAAGACGCTTAATACATTCCTCCTGTCAAACTCTATCAAAATATAAGAGAAAATTCACTTTATTTTCTTAGCTTCTTTTATGGTGGCAAAAATAGTTCGAAACACCTTAAAAATCAATTTCGCGTCCACAAAGTTTTTCCTCGCGCAACAAGTGGCTGCTCTGCGCAGACTTGCGCAAGCGCAGTTCGCGTCATATGACGTCAACTTCCAAATCCCGCACCGGAACAGTGACGTCACGCATTTTGCATTCGACATATTTTAATCGTAGACCTCACATTTTGTTCATAAATAATGTTTTTAAAACATTTAGCGTGGGTTTGAAAAACGTAGTTTAAATGTATGAAGTTTAAATTCAAAGCTATTTGAACAGGCTTTACAGTTATTCTTTATAACTTTAAAAATACAAGTTTAAATGAAACGAATGTTCTAAATGATAAAATAAATTATTTTGAAAAAGTGCGCAGTTAGGTGCTTAAAAAAACAACATAGTAAAAGCCATTTTAGTTTATGTACCGGTTGTTGAAAAAGTTTTCTGATTTCTGTTTAGTTGGCTCAAAATTAAATGTTTTTTAATACTAAAAATTATTTATAAACTTTTCTTTGGTTTTAAAACTTGAGAATATTATAAAAATGCTCATTAATGATAAAAAGAAAGCGCATATTTGTGTTGATTACATAAAAATTATTTTATTTATATTTAAATATATTGTATGAATTTTCTTTTAAATTAAATGTTAAAAAAATGTGCATTGATTCTAGAAATATTTTTATTCAACTGATGTAAAAAAAATCGCATTATTTGTTAAAATACCTAAATTTTAAAGTTTTTCTTGAGAAATTTAATTAAAAAAAACTTCACAAAATATTGTTAAAGCTCAAAACTATTCTTCTCTATTCCTTTTGATCACTTACATCCCATGAAAGAACTGCAGATTTCCAATTATCAAACAAACTTCAAAACTTAAAAAAAGTAGAAATAAATATTTTCTGAACAACGTGTGAAATATTTATATTTTTCAGTCTTAAAAATATTTATTTAGAATTGAAATAACATATAAATGTAAAAAAACTGAAATTTCTTGCTTTCAATACAACTTCTTTCTTACCACGTCCAAATTTCACTAAGAAATCCATTAGTAACAAACACTCAAAAACCGAAGCTCACACTTCAAAACCAAACTTCAAAAACCAAATTAAAATAGAAAAAGCCTACTGCATTGAAAAACATTTCACAAGGACTAAAACTCAATTCCATTCAAGCAGAAAAATATTTAAAATCCTCTATCTAATTCCGTTCTCGTTCTTTCCTAAGTACTTCCTCACATTTTTCCCAAGTTACCTATCAAACATCTCCGATAACAGCCTCCAATTACCCACCGAATTTAAATATTCTGTGAGAACCCAGCAGAAAACAAGCTTTTGGTCGATGTTATAATATAGCACATACGCCCTTTTCCCGTTAAAGTACCGTGGAAAAACTGGGTGAAATGCAAATTCTTACCGCATTCCTGGGGTACTTTGGAGCCGTTCAAATAGCTGGTTCTGCTGAATTTTTTATTGTCTGCTGAGCAATTAATTTAGTGGCTGAAATGAATGCCAATGTTATCGTAGCGGGGAACATCGTAAAATAGTCGTCTGATAAAAGAAAGATTCGGTTAATTGGTAGCTAAAGGTTAATAGAGCATGGGCATAGTTTAATGTATCGAGTAAATTTGTCTTGTTATATTCAAATAATATTTTTTGCTATTAAAATACAAATATTTATTAGTGATATTTTCCCCTTTTAGTTTTGTGAAAAAATAAAGAACTTTAACTAAAAACTGTGAGAATTAAATTATGAAAAACATTGTATCAATATTATTCTTTTATCTATATTATTCTTTTTTATCTTTAAATTTTTTTTATTTTTTTAAAGATTAATCTTTCATTTTTATATTGATAATATTTATTATTTTTATCTTTATTCTTTAATTATATATTTATTCGAAAATACCAAGAATCAGAATATTCCAATATTTTACATAATAAAATTGGTAAAAATTAACTTTATTCTTTAATTATATATTTATTCGAAAATACCAAGAATCAGAATATTCCAATATTTTACATAATAAAATTGGATTAGAAAGTATAATTTTTTTTAACTAATTATATTTATTTAAAGAATTGAACTTAAATATTATGCAAATTTTGGCATACCATACAAAAAGTAGAGGAATAAATTCTGAGTAGATATAAAGGTCAATCTTATATAGTTTTCTGTTTAAATTTTACCTTTAAGAAAACAGCTAGTTCTTAAAGTTAACAGAAAAATCCCAAGTTTTGTAAACATTTTGATACAGGTGATATATATCATTGAAATGGTATATGTTTCGTTGTTATTCAAAAAAATATTCAAAATATATTTTTTAAAAATATTTTTATAATTTTTATATTACAAAAATTTGGACAAAAATTAGTTCTAAAATGATCCAAAACTGCTATAACCAATATTTTTAACAAAATTCTCTTTCTCCTAATACATAGTATCAACTGCTCTATCGGGACAGTTATGATGAAACATTTATACAATAAATACAAAATGATTATAAAAATAATGAAAAAAATTACACTAAAATATAAAAAAATGTTTAAAATACTTTTGACATTTGAAACGGAACTAGAAAAAATGTTTCATTTCTGTTGAACTGGATAGAAAAATATTACTGAACAAGAGCTTAACGTGAAGACAGAATTGTTTTTTGCCCTAAAAGATTTATGGACGCTTTAACTGCAAAGTAATGGATGAGGCTCTGTACTCGCTTGTTTTATAGATAAGGTTAAGAAAGGAACTTTAGCCTGGGATATTCTTATAAAAAAAAGGTAAATACAGTTTTTTTTTTTGTAAGTACCTAGCTATGGCTTGTTAGATTCAATTTTATATATAGAAAATACTGGGGTTTTCTATATATAAAACTGAAAGAACTGGTTTTGGTTTGGGTTGGATTTACAAGTCACTATAAAGTTACAAAGCTATTAGAGACTTGTTTATTTTTATTTTGAACAGTTGTTGAGTATTTTATCTTCATTGATTTAGTGAGTGCAATGTCATGAATTACCACTTTTTCCATACACATTTCACAATAATATAACAAAAAATATTTCTTTGATGATCTTTGTATCGATATGATTGTGAAATATTTTTGTTTTTGAATTAGAGTATGTAAACATTGAAAAAAAATAAAAATTGATTGATAAGAACAGACTTCAAAATGCTTTGAATTAGGTTATGCTATTAATTAATAGGAAAGCACTAACAAACGACTGATTAGGACTGAATAGGATTAGCCCATTAAAGGACCTTTTGACAATCGCATTTATACATTTCCTAAGGAATAGAAAACTTATTTTGAGTAACTTTGTTCACATGGATTTAACTTATCCTGTATAATTATGAATAAATTTAACAATACTAGGGGAGAGAAGGGGAATGGCGCCACCTTAAGGGAAATTGAATTTTCAAGCAAAATTGCGTTGTAATTAATGTAAATTGTAATAAGCATAGCATACTACAGTTCATAACCTATCTTGTAGTGATTTTTTTAAATTCAAATCTTCAAAAGAAACTGAATAAAATTGTATTTTTCTAAAGCTCGCACAGTGGCGGGATTACCCCGGTATCTGGGGTAATGCAGCCACACCACTTGGGTTATACCACTACACCAATAAACAAGGCAAATAATCTATAAATAATGGAAAATTTCATAATACAGCAATACATATAGAACTAAAATAGGTTTAATTATCTTTGGAATGGTAAATTGTACAGGGTACAGCTCTTTTATTAACTTTCTATGTGCAACTAACTATGTAGGTTTTTTTTTTAAAGTTTCGTTGGTCTATTTGACCAGTTCAATTATTCTTTTTCGGATACGTGGCATCTCTAACGAAAACTAATAGGTTGTAGGGCCAATATATGAAATTTCTATTCTACGGATTATTCCGCCATCCTTTTGCATGTGGCGGCATAACCCCAGAGTGATTTGGCGGCATAACCTCAGTAAGACAAAATGGTATTGACGGCTTGTTTAAAGAAAGGTAGTTAGCCTAGCGTCCAAACTAACGATGTGATAATATAGCCAAATAATTACTCTTTTAAATGATATATAACTGATTTATCTAACTTAGCGATAGCAGTCAATTATTGTTTAATTTCAGAAGGCTCAAGATTAGATGAAAATCACTAAAAACAGTATTTTATAAATATTTTTACACCAACTCACCGCACGGCCATTAGCATCTATACTACAAATTGCTTTGTTTCCTGCTACAGGTCAGCGCTCACAGCCCCCCTCCCACTCACACCGCTGGTGAGATACAAGGGGTGGCGGCATGCCCTTGATGGCGGGATTCCCCTGCTCTCCCCTATACCTTAAACTTATTTGCTAATTTGAATAAAAAAATAACAATTGCGCTTAAAAAATTTATGAATTAAGTTAACTCTATATCATTGTAGGCCAATCAAAACAATATCTACGTTTTTCAGATGAGGCTATTTTGTTTGTGACTAAGCCTTTGCTGACTCAGCATATTCTCCAGAACTGAGATCCATTTTTTGTCGCACCATCTAGGCGACTCTCTTCACCAGTTTTTACGCTCATATTGCATTAAATATGCTCTCTAAGGATGTTAAAGTATGCTGTTATTTAATTTTGACAGGAGAACCCAAGCCAAATTTGTACTTAATTATTTTTTACATGCCAAATAATCATATGGCACGCCGTGCAATCTACGTATTTTACTATCCAGACGATCTGACGACTTAGTCAGGGATCTATCCTGCAACATTGGCATTATTTTTTTTCGATTTAACAAACGACTCGGTGGCAGCTGTATTTATTTTTTGCATAAATCAGATTTTTTACGCTTTTTTTCCAGTTCCTATTCACTCATTTTGTTTATCATCTTTCATTGGCAAAGTGTGCATGGTCTTCATTTATTATCTGATTTTTTTTTTCATTCAGATCTTTTCGCATGAAGTTTTTTTTAGCAATAGTTTTAAGTGGGTAAAAAAAAAATTTTAAACAACTAACGAACTTGCACTACTTTTTAGACTATAAATTACAAAAAACATAAAGTACATAGAAACAGTGACTTTAACAATAATTTTTGACAACGATTCTTTTCAACATGAAAATAAAAACATTTCCAGGAACGGGACCATTACGCCAGCAGTCTGCGCGCTTTAACGGGTGTGGGCTCGATTCCCGTTTTCGGCCTGAGTGTAATTTCCTTTTTTGGGAGGGACAGTAAAAATTCTTTCTGTGTCTGCCTGACGAAAACTTATATAAGCGGGACTCTGATCAAGCACACAAGTCTTAATATATATGTAATTTCCCCTTCAATTTATTGTGCACGACGTTGCAATGTTATGATTAATGGTATTTTCGCATCAAATTTACCTGGAGAAACCTGGAGAATTTTAAAGATAAAAAAAAAGCTTAAAATAACAAATAATAAATTTCTTTCATAGTTAAGTTCTTGTAGTTCTTTAGTGATAAACTTCTATTTTTTTTACTAGAAGGGGAAATATCACCCAACCACCGCCCCCCCCCCTCCCTCACCTACCATGCAGCTCTTATTTATACAAGAAATTAGAAAACATAAAATACATAGTAACAGCTACTTTTACAATGCTTCTCTGACAGCAATTCATTTCAACATGAAAAAAAAAACATCGAAATAACAAAGTAACGCAGCAAAATTCAGCGAGCATAGTCAGCAGTCACGTCCGTTTACATCCCCGAAATTGTTACTCTTCCCCACTTCGCTGGATAATTAGATGAAATATATCGATTCTCAGCTCCTTAACAAGAATCATATCTCCAAAAGAAAATCTACATAAATCAAGCGTGTATCTCCAACAAATATCTTTGCTATTTTTTCGTCTCAAGAAACTCAATTTGTGTGACGTCAAAACTCAAGAAATCGATAAAACAGGTCCTAATATTGTGCCTTTTTGAGTTTTTTCGTGTGAAAGAATCTTTCTACGATTTTTCATTCTCAAGAATTTTGAAATGTTAAAGTAAGTATAAAATTTTTGAAATGTTAAAGTTAGTATAAAAATTTTGAAATGTTATAGCATGTATAAAATTTTTGAAAAGTACTGTATTAGGAACTATACCTTTTGATATTTTCTTTTGATTTTTATCAAAATTTCCTGAAATATCAATTTTTCAATGCTTTTATTATTTAATGGAAAGTTTTAAATGAAATTCAAATAGATAGACTAAGATGTGCTGGCTATAAATATTTCTTTCTTAATTTTGTAAGGAAAATACAAACTGCTGAATTTAAAATCACATCATTTTTATAGAATTATTTGAGTTTTACAATAGTAAAAAACTTTACCTTACGATACTGAAAAATTAGTTTTGGTGTTTTAATACTGCTATAATATTAAGATGATGTTATAATGTAAAGCTCGTGTCAAATGCTCTGGTACAGAAAAATATGTAATTATTTCTATACAGTTATAAAAATAATTGCGAATAAAAGGAATAATTATCATAAAAGTTTTTACACACACATCTATATCTATATTTTACTTATAAATCTCTAACATATCATCTTACAATCTCCATACTTCATTCCTTCCACAAGTTTTAAATTAAGTGTCAACGCTAAGCTTTTTTTTAGGTTTTTTTGTTCTGAAATATACTTCTTTAATTAAAGTATTTTTGAAGAAAATGAGTGGCATCGAAATGAATTTTCAAAAGTATCAAAGCTCTTCGGCAGTTTTATATTTGCTTCCATTTTTTTTTATTTATCCTTAATTAAAGTATCATCAGAAAGATTGATAAAATTGCTCCTTCAAATAGAAGATTTCTCACTGAGGTTTTTTAAGCTTAAATAAATAATTTCTTTGATAAAATCTATCTAGATTAAATTTCATTTGATTCACGGTGAATCTTATTATTTAAAATAAAATGTTATGCTACAGATTTATATTATAGAAATTTAGTACAATTTTAGTTTATTAGTATATTCTTTTAAATTTCAGACACATATAAAATATCTATGATGAATCAACTTTCTTTTTCTTGATTACTCAATCTCAAGTTTTCAAAAGACATTTTAAAAAAAAATTAAGACATTATTAAGACCGTTTAAAAAATTCAATTACTAAAATTTTTTGATGATTCAAGTATTTCAACTTTTATTACTTTCATTTTTTCTCTCTCAAACTTTTTTTATAGATTTTAAGCTATATATTTCTAAAAACTTGCAAAAAAATATAGATTAAAAGTTTTGTTAAAGCATTTGATTTTTAACTAATGGAAAAGTAGAAAAACTTGATAGTAGGTAACAATTTCATATTACTTTTTAAAAAAACATAATTTACATAAACTATTGAAAAAAATTTAAGTTAATAACTTCAAATTTCACTGCGTTTTGTATTAAAATAGTCAAACTACACTTACTTTATTCCTTATTCTAACCACTAAGTTTTATTGAAGGTAATAATTCACAACTTTTCTAATTTATTAAATTTTCTGTTGGATTACAAATTTCCATTTGCCTCAAACCCTAAACTGTTATAAATTACCTAAAATGTTAACAAAGAGTTATTGGAAAGTCGTGAATACCGAAAGTACTGAGAATAGGCTAATGTCCCTGAAAGATACTATGTAACATTGTGAATTTAAAGCTATCGTAAAATTATGACCTTTAAAAAATATTATTTGCAACCAGTTCCTTGAGTTTAAAAGTGAATAGGTTCTTTCAATTATTTAAATACTATTTTTCTTTCTATATTTTTAACTCGTTATTTATTTAAAACAACAAATAAAACGTGAACAATTACAATTTTCAAACAAAAAAATCATTATCTACAAAGCAATTAGAGTAAGCATATATTAGAAATCTTCCGAGTTTTAACACAAATTATAACTAAAATTAATACACAAAATAAAAATGTAGTTTGGGAGCATAACAAAAAATATTAAATTCTGTTGAATTTTTTTGAAAAATAGATGGTTTAATAGATATATAATAGACATTTTGATGAATATTGAATAGATTTGTACGTACAATTATAATAATATACATTAAAAATAAAACTTACACAATTCCAATCGTCGTAAAGTCAAAATAAAAACAAGTTTCTATTTTTTGAAATAAGAAAAATTTTAATCTGTTATTTACAAAAGTAATTCTGTTACTGTAATTAAGACTCAAACGACTTCACGCTTAATACTCATTTCTTAATGGTGAATCGCAAGAACACTACGTTTTACAAACTAAAAACATAATAGTAAGCTTATTTAAATGTACAATGAGCTGGTTTTAAACAAGATTTAACTAGTAAGTTACAGATAACATTCTAGAAAAAATAGGATTGATAAATTATGACAGAACTAATATTTTCATGATTTATTTTTTACTGTAACTTTTTAGATAATTTTTGATATTATGGTATAAAATAATCCTTTATCAAAAACATCTCTACACGTTATTTCAATTTGTTTCCTTTCTTCAAATAAAACGCATTCTATTCAATGCATTACATCAACATACCTCATCTTCTCAGATATTCTCTTTCGTTTCATTATTACTACTACCGAGAAAGAAATTCTATTTTGTTCACCCATACTCAATTCCTCACTTACTCTGTTGCTTCGAAGAATAAAATGCAAAGCGATACGCAAGGAAAAGAAGAATTTCAAAGAGTTTTTTTTTCCAAAACAGTTTCCAAAAAGAAAAAAAAAATAGGACGTTGTATGTGGAAAAATCTCCTTCACAATACGTACCCTGTACGGAAGAGTTTCTTCGCGCAGAGTTAACGTATGATTTAGAGCCCTCTGAATACAAATTATGCCCTGGATCCTTTCTTCGGAAATATCCACTGAATCTCCCCTGTGGGATTTGATCCCGGGGCTTTTGTGAGGTACAAGTGTCAGTTTTACAGGGTGGTATATGACTTTTAAATTGATTTTGAGGCTGAAATATTGGTTTTACCATGTCTAGCCAGAATGTAAGCTTCGAAAAGACTTTAATCCCCATCCCTTTGCTAGTTTTTCAAGTAAACGGGGGAAAAATCGCTTTTCTAAACCTAGCGCTTTTGAGGTTATCAATTAAAACAGTTAGTGGTAATTAAGTAGGACGGGGGGGGGGGAAACACGCTTACGCCGTTTCGAAGAAAACCGCATGCGGTGATGGGAGGGGAAGGAATGCTTTCGAAGCTTGCATACTGGATAGACAAAGTATAGATGGGGGAGACCTAAGTTGAAGAGTACAGGGGAAGAACCAATTCATTAACTGAGACGACCCTGATGGTTGATTGGTTAGGACCATAACGCTAGCAGTCTGCTCGCGGTAACGAGTGGCGATTCGTTTCCCGCCTTCGTCCCGTGCTTAGTTTTCTTTCTATGTAACAGTAAAAATTCTTTTTGTGTATGACCTACTTGAGGAAGGCTTAAATAAGCGGGTCTTTGATCAAGCTACACAAGCCTGAAACCCCCCCCCCCTCCTCCTTTGCGTAACTTTAACGTCAACGTACGCTTTGTCTTTTCAGTTGTATATTATATGAAAGAAAGAAATTCTGTAAAAAAATCGATGTTTTGACACTGTATGGGATTTTGCTCTACAGTTGTGTTAGTTAACTAAGTCTCATGTCACTCGTTAATGGACCTGAAATTAGAATCGCAAAACCTAGTATCACTAACACACTTAAGTTTACAAGGACAGCTAACCAAAATAAATCAAAGCATGGATGGAATAATTTTTAGATGCCTCAAAATGGAATTTTAGCCAACAATCAAACTTTTTTTTTATTTCCAACTACAGTATGGTCCCGCCTTACTGGAAACCCGTTAACTTCGCATTGCTTCCTTTTAGAGGCATGCTTACTTGTGAAAATACACTCAAAATCAAAACAAAATTAAACTCGTGTTGACGCATGCGCACTTGAAAAAGCAAACACTAATAGAGGATGAAGCAGCCTTAGGGCGAGCGCATATCTCAACCAAACTCAATCAATCAAACTAATAGAGGATGGCGTCAAGCCCCGTTTCGGCCCGGTCCATGTATTTTCAAGCCCTGTTATGGTCCCGCAATCCCACGTGGATGACGTTTTTTTTTAAAACTAATTATATTAATTAAAAATCACAATCAAATATGAAAAAACTAAGCCTCAGGTGCACACGTAGGTATTAAAAGGAAGATATATTAAAAATTTCGAATTTTTTAGAGCAGTCTAATTAGGTCTTTTGCGATCAACTGACATACACACAGACAGACAGACTCTTTCTTTTATTATTATATATGCGGCAGGAGATGAAGACATTATCCTTACGCCTTACAGAGATCAAATAATACAAAAAGGAGAAAATGTATACACGAATTTTCAGAAACACAAATCGGCAAAAAATCAAACATGGGAACTTATATAAGAAATAGAATATTAAAGGGGGAAATCAAAAATTTAAATTGTTTATAAGGTTTCTGACTACCCAGTAACGGGAGTAGATGCAGTTCTAACAAATCAATCTGCAATTACAAAAAAGTAATTTCAATTTGGTCATTCTAATTGACATGAATAGATAAAAAATAGTTTTTGAAAATTTGATCTTCTTATTCTGTCACGAAACCTCAAACGAAACATAAAAAATATCGGTGTTCATTAGGTTACGTATTTAATCGATAAGTTACGAAAGTAAATAATAATTTAACTACTTCGTGTCTAGCGTGCCTTTATAAGAGAAAATACGGGCTTGATAATTACAAATTTAAATTACTTGTCAATATTTTTTATTCGCTTTTCTTGAATAAAAGTAAAGTATTTTGAATTACATTTTATATAAAGTTAATTAAAGAAACTAAAGTATTTTAACTACGCTAACTCAATTATTTTAACTACGCTATAACTCAATAGAAACCAATTAAGACAGAAAAACAAATACTTGTTTAAAACGTATATTCTTAATTGAACTGAAAAACTTTTTTAATTCAAAAGAGTGTGTATAATCATAGGGGGTCTTGGGTAGCCTAGTGTTTAAGACATCGTTCTTGGAATTAAAAGGTCCCTGATCGAGTTCCGATGCCACTGAAGACCCACCGAGTATATGCGGAGTACGTGTTCGTTAAATCTGTATGTCCTAAACTCATGTAGGTGGTCATGGTGCAGTTTTCCACGAGTAAAGGTCCATGGAGACTATTTCCGTCACATTTTAGGACATGTCTAAATAGCGGAGGGGGTGATAGATGGCAGCATCTGTCACTTATGAGTGTGTGTGTGTGTTGTGTTTGTCTTCCTTGGTTTATAAGCGGGTCGCCGAGAAATCACACAATCCTAAAAATATATGTATTCCAACCAAAAAAAAAACATCACACACTCTAAAAGTATGAAAAGGTTCAACCCGCTCATAGGCGTCTTTGAATAATCATAAATTCAGTAGTACGAAGCTACCCATAAAAGGGCTTATGTCTTAGTTATATTCTGAATACTTATACTCTGTCTATGCGAATTTTGCAACTTGACCCTTCATTTGTGTACCTATAAAACACATATTTTACCAAACTACACTTGCAATTTTGTCAAAACAATTCTGAGAGGTTACAACTTTATGCGGGAAAAAAACCTCATTTGTAAAAGATCTAGCATTATTGACTGCTAGGTAACTGGAACTTCAAAGTGTTTTTCGGCACAGAATGTAAATATACAAGATAACTTTTCTGCTAAAATTTTATGGTTCGGAACATCTTAACAAAATATATTATAAATATTTTTTAAATAAAGTTTTAAGTTTTGCACTCGGAACTTATCGTATAAATTATTTAGTTCTACTAATAAAAAAGTTATCTTAGTTGTATAAAACCTTTTACTGTTGTTCTTGTTATCTTTATTGGAATATGAGTGATTGTAAGGAGAGTTTTTATTTAGCTATTAAAAAAAGAATATTAACCGGTAAAGTGAAATTTTCTGATGCGAAAAGAAAAAAATATATTTTATACAAGTTATAACTCTAAATTACAGAAATGTAACTCTAATCATATTAAGATCTTCTAGTTTTGCTTCAAAACTCAATTATTTCAATGATAGTTTTTATGTTTTCGGGAAAATAGTGCACACAAACATATTTATTAGATTTTATCTTAAATTCTATCAATTTGGCCTAAGCACTAAATGTTATGGACAGATTTTGTTATGAACCTTTCAAATTTGCTTTAAATAAATATTAATGAATCCTTAAGCAAGATTATTTTATTTTTTAAAGTTATCGATTTAGTTTTTACTTTAATAACTAAATTTGTAGATAAAGAATCTGAAGTTTGAATAAACAGAGAGTTTTCAAAATAAGCCTGTAAAGTACACAAAGATAAAAAAAATGTTTCAGAAAAAAACTCCCCTTTCATAAAAGTTCAAATATATCATTTAATCCAGATTAAGTATATAATGAATATCACTAAAGCAAACATGTCAAAGTTAGAAAATATTTAAAAAGGTTGAGTTTTACAAAAAATAAAAAAATTTAATGCAATTTGAACTATCATAACAAATTTACTTCGCTCGTGCATTCATTCAAAAGTGTGTGCTAGAATTTTTCTGCTCTTTTTATAAACAAAATATTTTTTGGGAAGCATAAAAACAGTTTTGTCTGTCATACTATAATATCTCATTATTCATTTTATATTAAATAATTTTTCTTCTCTTTAATGATAATCAAAAGATTTGCATGTTGCATCGTTTTTGATACCCAAAAAATGCCGTATTTGATTTAATTTTTAAAAAAAATATTCTGTTCTTTGAAATTTAAAACATTTTCGTCCTTTTCATAGTTAATGACGAAAAAGACGAATTATAATTGTTGTGTCTGTCTACCCATGACCCACTTTCGTTGATCGAAATACAAATGCCACAGATAAGTTTGATTACGTGAAATTTAAGCAAACATCTATCTAGACTACATTACAAATTTCAATAAACTATTATGTGTGTGTGATTAAGAGTATATTTAAACAATAAAAAGTCAATTTTTAATTTTTTTAAATTACCAAAGATTTCTCTTTTGATTGAGTATTTCTACTCTTGCCTCTTCATAAAAAGCACGAGACATTTTATTACCTTCAAATGTAAACTTGAAGGAGTGTTTATATTTGGTGGCATAAGTCAGAGTGAAATGACGTCATAGTATGTGTCACACAGATCACAAAATAATTCTTATGCATGAGGTAGGTGCATGAGGTTCATTATATGTGAAGAAATCGGCAGCGAGAATTCTAATTTCTTGCATAACTAATCTGGTTATTTTACATTTACGTTTCAACTTTAATTGTGTAAATTGTAGATATATTAGGTCAAAATTCAAATTATCAGTTGTTTGTTCAAAAAATGTTAAACTTAAACCATTGTTTTAAAAAAACATTTGAGTTAAGTAATGTTTTGATACATTTTTTAATTCATTTAGTGATTATTGTAACAAATTTTGTTGTTCTGTTACTGTTCTTAAACTAATATGCTCCTAAAATCATTAATAAAACCTTGGTTCGTATCTTTCTTAATTCTTCAAAAACCTTGGTTTCTTCTTTCCTACTCAGTATAAATTTTATAATGAATCATAAGTTTGAATAGTCTAATGCCTATAGCAAACAACTTGATAATTCTTCATAAACATTAAAAGTTAAGATAATTTTAGAGAAGAATTCTGAATATTCTTCCTTTAAAGAGGAATGGGCGCGTTGCATCGCGGGTCTCCAATGCAAAGTGCATTAATCCAACGGAGAAAAATATTTTCTTTGTCGCATTTCTCCTTCTATATTAAATATTTTTACAAAGCAATTTTTTATATGATGCATGTAGCTGACTTATAGGTCCCGGCAATCTAACGTTTTGAAATAGTTTCGAATGTTATCTTTAAATTTTCAATAAATAATTTTACAAAGAGTATTCGAAGTAAATTTAAAAAGTGCGATTATAGAAACCTGTAAGTTGTCTACATTTAATAATTAAAAAAACCGTTGGTTAACATATTCAACACAGCCGAAAAATGCAGCCACAGCAAATGAAACGTTTTCTCCATTCGATTAACACTGAGGCACTTGAGTTTGGAGACCCGCGATGCAGAGCGCCCACTCCCCCTTAAGTAGCCTGAGCCTCAAAAACTCCTCGATCAATATTATTACGCAGTTTAAGATTCATAATGAGCTGCATTAATTCTCAATCAAGAAAATCTTCTCGGAGGGTAAACAACTTTTCAATATTAAGAAAATGGGAGAATTGTGGAACTTGCATATATTAATAGGAAGATCAAATAATAATTTGAATACACTTTCTATTAGTCACCCAATACTGCAATACTATTGATAAAGTTTGCTCAGTTGCGAATTGATGAAGATTTTGAAACTTTTAATCTGATTATTGACATTAATTAAAGGAAACTGAGATGTTACTTGTATATATATTTAAGTATATTTGATAGTGTATTTAGTTTGTATTTCTAGTATACTACCTAGTATCTTTCTATGCGTCAATATACTCTTTGAGATAACAAGATGTATGAAATTACTGCTAATAAATAAAATAAAAGTATTAATGCTCGGAAAACCTACTGAAAATCTTACTACATGAAACAAATAATAAATGTAGCAGATATTTACAACTTGAAACACTTAAGTAAGTGTTATTGTTAAACTTCAAAGTATCTACTATATAGATTAACTGACAGTTTCCTTGCACAGAAGCCACGACGATGGGCGTAGCTATGAAACGCGCGGAGCAATTAGACGAAGAGAACATTTTAGCAATTTCATTTTGTCTTCATCTGATTGTTCCGCGCATTTTTAGCTCCGTCCATGGTAGTGGCTCCAGTGCAAGAAAATTATTAGTTTAAGTTTAGTTATTATTCAGTTTATTTCCTTATCAAATATAACACTCTGTGAGAAACAGACGTATAAACCCTTCACCTGACCGACAGGTTTTTCAGCAACACACAAAATTAAATGTATATATATATACTATTTTAAAATTCAATAATTCCCTCAGTTTTAAAAAATCTTAAGTATGAAAGAGCTTACCAGCATTTATATCTACAGTAATATAATTTTTTAAAAATTAAGTAATTAAATGCATAACATTAAAATATATTATCATGAAGCGAAGACAAGTTCCACTTCAGACAATTCGGTTATCCCTAAAAGGGTTCAGCGAACATCAAAGATACTGAATTTTCCGAGTTTCCCTCAATAATGATTCAATTTCCTCAAGCTATGCAGATGCAATTTATTACCATAAATTATTATTTGCCATTATCACCATCTATACTGAATAGCATTAAAGCGTCTCACTTGAATCAGGAATGTGGGACCGTATCATTAGTGACTGTTATAAATCTTCCTAAAATAACACATTGCAAGTGTTTAACAGGCGTATCTTAATAGCGTTATAGAGGAACTCCAAATGAGAGCGCTTTAAATGCCTTGAGGGTTTAGGATATTAATAATACTGTAATGTATTTTCCTTACCACTTAACAATTTTAACTCTTTCGATTCCAACTTATTATTATTTTTTTTTCAATTCTATCTAAAATTTTATCTTATCTAAATCTAACTTCTATTGAATTTAAAATTTGTGTGAAAACGACACATATTATGCATTCAGAATGAAATGATGAAAAGCAGGGGAAAAAATTCTTAATTTATTAACTACAATTTACGGAAAATAATTTCGGAATAATAATTGTTGAATTAGTTACAACAATAATTTTTCGAAACTGTATTTGCTATAAAATACGTAAAATTAATTTTCAAACATTTAAAAAACCAAGCATTAAGAATTTAGAGACAAATTTATTTAATAAAATTATTCCAGAGCGAATATTTTTAATATGTTTTTCTTACTTTTCATTTAACTGCAATAAACAGTATTTAATTCTTCAAAAGTCATAATTCTTCGATCTAACGATAAAAAATTATTTTCTGGAAAAATAAATACAAAACTAAATAAAATTTATTTGAAAAAAGCGTGGAAAAAATCGTAAGATTGATTAATCCAAATCGAATCATTGGGAGTGAACGTGTTAAAGGTTATAAATACATTCAGTTTCGTTTAAATTTATCAGGTTTGCGTGAAATTGTGCTTTTCTTCCTTAATTTGCCGTGAATTCAAAATATGATATATTATTTTAGAAGACGGTTGACCTTAACTAAGTTTGAATGGTTAGCTTTTAAAGAAACATCCAACCTGCGATTCCTAACGATTGAATAAAAAATTGATAAATAATCACACGAATTAATACGGGCTATTTATGTTAGATTTTGTCAATTTTAAAAATCATATTTTTCTTGTAATCTTAGTAGCAATAATTCATATACTTGAATTTATAAAGTTCAATACCTTAAAGTATACCTAAAATTTGGATTATTATTCTTTTAAAATCAAACAGTTTTGGATATTTTACTTCGACGTACCCTTACGGAATTAGAACATGAATCATTTAAGCACCAACTATTTTATCTGGAGTAGTTCCATAAAATTTGAACACACTCCCTCAAATTCTCATTGTAAATTTGCTTGTAAAATTAAACTAAACTCCCAGAATAGTTACTCATTTGACATTCAGTGAGCTTGACTCACTGAGTCTATCGACTGCAAATAAGTCTTTCAGTCGTAACAATGTAAAATAGGATCCAAACACAAAAGTAGACAGATTTCTTTGAAAGCTCTCACAATGAACTCTATTTGAAGCCGAAAGTTACACAACAGTGAATATTTTGGTTAAATTTGTTAATTTGGCTTTTTAATGTAAAATTACCGTTTTATTTTAATGATGCTTGTCGGAAACAAGTAAAGGTGATTTAAAATAGGTTGCGTTTGAGCAGTTCTAACTATTGTCACATTTTTACTGACTTGATCATGGCAATTGTAATATTATTTATTGTATGCAGTTTTGTTAGGAATATATTTGCAGTTTTCTAAGAGATACTCACGCATAGTATATTGTTTTTTAAAAAGTGACTTTTAATAAAATTCGGTTTTATTTTTATTTCTTATGTGTCATTTGCTAAATTTTATCCACTTATTTAAAAAAAAAATCAAAATTGGTACATTTTTTTAGAATAAATTGCAAATGAAACCGGTTTTTTACAATGAGAATTACTTAAGTGCGAAATTTTGGACCAATTAATTTTCTTGTTAACTGCTATATGCTCACCAGCAATAATCATAAAAGAAAAAAAAACGATTTTCCCCAATCACATTCAACTATAGTTAGAAAACCACCTCACAAAGTCTATTTTATCAACATTTTCCGATGGTGTAGATACTTACTGTTCATTTCTTACTCTTAGCTTCCTTATTTCTCAAAAGAAGGGGTAAATCTTATTTTATTTTTCCTATGGGAACTCCCCATAACATCTAAAGCTTCATAAAAAAAGAAAACACGAAGAGGCTTTCTTTGAGGTGCTTTATTCAATTGTCTGTGGCCCTCCCATAAAGGATTTTCGCAAGGCAGAGGGTAACTTCGCAAAATGTCTGAAAAAAGAAACACGATGGCTTGTATGAAGGGTCTATAGTCCATACGCCGGATCTGATCTTGGGAAAATCCCAATAAACAAAGACAAGTTATTGTTGGCAATATTAAGTCTTGTAAATATTTAAGAGTGCCTAACATGTCTGGGAAAAATTGGTGTTTAATACTAAAAGCAATAGAATTGCGTTAAAAATAACTCAGAACAATCCAGAGAAAATAATATAATTCATAAACGAATACGCTGTTCAACTTGGAGTTGTAGGAATTTGGGCCACCTAACACTTTGGAAAATCTATATACAATAGCTTAACTTCAATAGTTACCTTGACTAGTGGAGGTTTGAAAAAAGAAAATCATAGTTACTTCAAGAAAGATACTACCAATTGGTACACTCAACGATAATACAATAGGTTTCACAATAGTTTAAAATGGTATAAGCTTCACAGGCGATATCTATAAAAAAAACTTAATATTTAACAAACATTTCACATGGGCGTTAAGATAGTGATAATTACTGAACGAATTTAACGACCACCTCATTGCAGAAGACCATTTTCATAAATACACTACTCACGTCGTTATTACCGCCAAATTGATTTCAACATTTACCAAAAGCTTTCAGAAAAACGCCCACCTAATAACAAAGAAGAACGAAACCGAATCATAAAACACGAATTTTTTCCATTAGCCTCGCATCTTCCACGCCATTACTGTTCTTGACTTAATCGATTCTTGAAAAGCCGATTTAATCGATCTTTGAAAACGATTTGCACTTCCACGCGACAAACCCTAAAATGTAACCATGTACCAAAATTAATCAAAAGGGGTAGGGGGGGGATTATTAAAAAAGTCATTCACCAATCCGTTTCGGTAAGAATTTTCATCCGGAATCTGTTCAGAGTCTATCGATTTTTCCATTTCGACGACTTCAATGGTTTGAGATAAAGAAATTCTTTTTTTGGGCTAAAAGGTACTCCTGATTCTTCCGTTTTTGTTCTTTATTTGTGCTCTTAGAGAACTGCAAATCTCTTTTAGCTGCCTTTAGGGTTGATGCAAGTTTGCGTCTTTTATTTTATGCATCGAAGGCGTTTCTGAGTAAGAATGAATTAAGTTTCTAATCTGGGAAAACTTTGTATTTTAAGGGTTAACTTTGGTCCATGCTCAAAACCATACACTAGTTTCCATATTGAAAAAATGTATTAGAGTATATCTTTATTGAAAAACATAAATTATATTTTGGAGATAAAAATTTATTTATTCTGTATTGGACCTATTTTAGACATCTATGGTAATTGCTTTTACTTCTGCCGATTGAAAAGTCTATAATAAATGCAGCCTGTATTCTTTTTAGTTTTGTTGATCTTGTTTCTAATCCTACAATCAATATTTTGGACTACTCGTCTGACAATTGTCAGTTGTCAGACGAGATATCCAGAATGGTGCAATGTTGTGAATAGCGAGAGTACAATTGTAAATTGTCGTTAATAGCTAAAAAAAAAATACTCATAACAGTCAAATGGTTAGTATATGTTATAAAATAGTTTATGAAAGACCGAGACCACTTCAGGATATGCTCAGGCGACGAATTTCTATGTAAATACTTTTGAATAGATAGGTAAAAAAGAAAATATATGTAAAAAAAAAACTAAAAACCCATCAAACTGCTTAATATTATAAGTAAAGAAAAAAATTGAAAAAAAATATTAAGTGAGAATTCAAATTAAGCATATGGCCTCAAGGTATAATTTGTCCAAATCTGCAAATAACTGGGATACCACCCTCGAATTTTTTTTTACCTTAACCAAGTTGAAATTCGGATATTTAGTTGTCATAGCAACGATATTTGCTGAAGCTTACACTAATAGTTATCATGACTCCAGGCTAGGTCTGTCTACCCACATTATTAGTTTTTTGTACAGATTTGGTACCGATACCCGACACAATTTTTATAAGAATTTATGCTTCAAAAAATAAGGTTGGATGAGGTTGTGCTAATGATCGAATTCTAAAGGAAATATTCCCGAAAAAATATATTAATTTATCAAGATTATGTAATGGTTTTTAAAGTAGTGGAACGAAAAATGCTTCTTAAATTTCCAATTTGCATGAAATTATGGCGGTACATCAATAACTTTCAAAGTGTCTAAAACTTGTTTTGGAGTGAAGTATTAAATTTTTAACCTCTAACATGTTTTGAAAGCACGTCGTAAGCAATTTTCTATGACTTTGATCGCAAGGTACATTTCGTTTTTTTTTTTTTAATTTGCCACTTTTTTAAAAATTCGAAATTTTCTTTCAAAAGCTTTTCATTTTAAACAAAAGCTGATCCACTGATTCAAAAGCAACAAGCCATTCAATAATTAAATTACTGCTACTTGATACAATCATTTATTAAAAATAAAAAATAATACTTTAAAGCTTTAGCTTAGCAGATGGGAAAACTAGAATAAATTTCTAGATTTTTATAATGCACGCTACGGTTTGAATAGAAAATATGCGTATGAGTCAATATTAGGAAAATATTCAATTTACATCTTTATCAATTTGTTTATTTTTTTAATAATTCTGAAATAATATTCCTGTGCATACTATGACAAATGACAGTGATTGCGCCCTCTGGAAGGGAATGGCGTAGGCTATATAGCCCATTACCTCGCTCGCCAGAAGAGACAGTCACAAGAGACACACAAAGAAGGACGCCACAAACACATATACAAATAACAACAGTTATTTGCAAGCACAAACATCCATGCCTTTACCAGGATTCGAACCCGAGCCCAGCAGGTGCATACTATAATTTTTGTTCAAACTTTAACCATACATTAAGGGACTTCTAGAACCAACACCAAATTATTGCTCCACAAAAAAAGACGTTATATAATTTGTTTATAGTGATCCTCATAACAATGACCTTAACTGAAAATGGTTAAATTAAAGTTTTGTTGTAATGGTGAACTCTCATTTTGTACATATATTTACCCATTTTATGAGTATACTGTTCTTAGTTATTTTTGCTTTCAATAAAACGTTCATAAGAATAACAAAACAGTTTTTGGAGGGGGATAAATACTTTTGAAGAATATTTGGAAAATTTGCCATATTATTATTTTTTTTTCATTTCAACATGATTGAATTCAACCACTTTCTGCGAAAAAAAAACTATTTTGCATTTTGGAAAACTACTAATGCTAGTTTATAGATAAAAGTGCAAGGAAGGCAGTGTTATTTTCTTTGATGAGGATATATAATAGCAAACAATATATTATCAAAAAGAAAAATCTTGGATAGTTAGACCCTGTCTCTTCTACGTATTTTGGTATTTCAAGCTTTTTTAATATATGTCTCTGAAAAATATATTTAGTTCTTATATCCTTAGAGTTTTATTACTTCATAATTTACTAAAGTTTAATAACATTAATGAAATTTAAAATATAAAACTAACAAATATATCTACAAACATTTATTTTTATCCCATTTTTTATCAAAAAAGACAAAACAAAAGTACGCTACGTTTTCACAAGACAAAAATAAACTACTTCTAACTCCAAAAAATAAATTATCCAGCAACAGGTGTTGTGGCATATGTTTTATATGTCATAACTTGTTTTCCGGATGAAACTGTGAATACACGAAGTGACACTTATGCAAAGCGAAAAATGTCTTTCCCAGCATGCGATTTTACTTAGGAAAAGCAATACTACTCTCATAGGTTTAACATGGAATAAGCACCACTTTCACACATATGGTTTAATGCGGAATAAATTATACGCAGTTGTGCAGTTGTCACATTGTGGAGATTTTATTATTTAATTAAGAGTGCAATGAATATAAAATAAGCGGCATCGTAGTGGTTTATAACAAATCGTACTAGGCTTTAATAAGGCATGTGCAAGTGGTTACAGATTGGGAGAGAACAACTGGTTACTTTTATTTTTAATAAATGCCCTGTAAGATTTATTGACAATGGCTCCTTTCTAATTTTTGATACAAGTAGGCTAATAAAACTAAAAAGACTAAATAACAGGTGCATATGTTTGATGACAGTTTTGAAAGCCTCCCAGAATTGGTATTTAACCACTCAGCTATCATGTTAAAGTAACCCTCGAATAAATAATTGGGGATTTGCTTGGGTTTTGAAGTTATTTAAATACAATTTTTATGATTGTTATAAAGTCTTGCTTTGATTCAAAAGTTATTTTTTAATAATTGTTATCAAAATTTAAAGCAAGATACGAATGTTTGATATTATTAACTGCAACTTTTTTCTTTAATGCTTACCATGCAAGCGCAATTCTTTAGTAATAGTAATTTATTTTAATTTTTATATTATATAAATAAAAATTTGTTAAATGCAAGTTTGTCTTTCATACTGTAGCAAAGAAACATTTCAGTTTAAATGCTAAAGAAACATAATTACAGCTAACGAAAAAAACATCGATCCCCTTATAGATAAAAACTTAAACGCAGATCGATATACAAATCGAATCTCTATCACTCAAGTTTTCGAATATAAACTCGATTTCAATAATCGGATCGATAACTACGACATTCCCGACGCAGTCTTCCAAAAACTCATTAAGCAAATATGCATTGTCTGTCAAGCTCACTCTAGATTAAGCTCATTATCTGCAATTACTGACACTGGACACGGTATATGGTCCCCTCCAATTCTGATATGCCTGAAATCTCGATGGGATTTTTGATTATCGATTCCATACCTGAGATGAAGTGCTCGTGGCTGTGATGGCATATCATTACGTCTGAATGATCAGTTGTGAGTTATTGCATGCGGGAGGTAATTAAAAATTAAAATTAATCGATGCGTGAATTTACATTGTCCATCAAGCTTTGTTCTAGTTTTTATTTTAGGTATTGTTTGGTAAATTTGATTAAGTCATATGAATAATAAGGAATAGCTTATAGTATGGTGAATAATTTCGCACAATAAAAGCATTGTAAAAGGCCCAGTGGCTTAGTGATAGTGCTTCGCATTGCCACGCCCCAGGTCCGGGGATAGAGTCCCGGATTGGGCAAGGTTGGCTCAGCCTCTCATCTCTGAGATGGGTTGATAAAATGAGTACAGATCATGCTAGGGAACTAAACACTGGTGGTCAACGCGTTACAATGACTACCTAACCGGGTACATATGCCTAGCATCCCAGAGCCCTTGGTCACGAAAGCTGAATTGGGCACGGCAGGCCTTGGCCCGGCAATGGGCTGTTGCGCAGAGAAGTTTGGTTTTTAAAAGCATTGTAAAAATTGACAAGTAATTCAGAAAAATATAAATTATCTTCACCATTAAATATGTTCGTAAAATTGCTCTTATATATAGCTTTTTGGATCCTCATTTTTTTTTTCAGGAACATAAATATAATCATTTATCATGCACGCTTTTTTGCAATTCAATATGTATTGTTGCCATGTCCGTGACGCGTGGTAAGTGTGGCAAGCAGTTTTGCCGTGGTTTAGCGAATGTACCCAAAGTTTGGAGAGTGAATCCTTTCAGATACCAAACAAGCATCAAGTATTTGAGCAAGAAGTAAAAATAATAGAGGTGCTGCCTTGCTTTGTTCATCTAAAAGGAAATTATTTGACATATTAAGGAAAAATACTGGTTGTGTGTGGTACTGTTTTTAAGTTTTTAAGGAACGTTACTGATATATTCTCGGAATATTACTGGAAAAAACTGTGCAATTCAGCTGCCCAAAATTTTCCAGTAACGTTCATAACTTTTTTTACAGTGTAGAAATGATGAATTAAGTTTGAAGTACATAAAGATAACTTAAAATAGTATTTCTCTTGTAGCGACATTTGTGACTTTCCTAAATCAACTATAATTACTAACCACGTTCAAGTATTCAATTATTCTCCTAATACTTTCACTTGCAATTTTTATCCTAACTTTTCTAAACAAAAAAATCTGAAAAATTAAATTATATATCATGAAACAAAATAACTTCAATTAAAAACAATTGAATGCACTATAACAGGGAAAAATAAAGCTGCAACCTAAAATTCAATAAATACACTTCTACTGCTAACGGTGAAATTTAGTTTGAAATAAAAATTTATGCACAATCTTCAGCATGACCGATTCTTCGTCAGTTGCTCCCTAAACGAAAAGTACTCTTACTTCCTCACCTAGCCTAAGATAACAAAAGCGCGCAATCAATCAGCACCTTAAATAATATTAAAGTTAAGATCTCTTCGTTATTCTTACCTGATCTCAAGCCGAAGACTACACTTTATGACTTCTAAAAATAATTTTATTCCGTAAATATTTATTCACTAGTGGAACAGTTTTATTTTCATAGACAACTAGTAAACAGTCTTGCATAATAAAAGTTTGCCTATTATTCCTAAGGGCAATATATAAAACTGAGTGACATAAAATGAAAAAACTTAAACAAACTCAATTCAATAGCATCTTCTAATTATATTACAGCAAAAGCCTAAACCAGATTACTACTATTTCGAAATAACTAAGTATTTACTTTTAAACAATCGGTAGTTTCGCAATATCTTTATCATTAGGGTGCTTAAATATTTTTATTAGTTTACTAAATTCTTACCGAGTTATTAGGTTTTGTAATACATTATGATTATTTTATCTAAAGAAGATATTGCTGATAAAAACCAAACACAGCGAAGTCAATTGCACCTCAAGCAGAAAAAATGAATAATCGACAAAATGACGGTTATTCACTGTACAATATAAGGATGTAAAACATCACAAGACTTTCAATTAAAATTTAATAATTGATATTTGATACCAAAGTGTCGGGGCCCGGATGGCCTATTGGTTTGAACCATTACACTAGCAGTTTGCGCTCTGAAACGGGTGTGGGTTCGATTGCCGCCTTCGGCCTGGGTGTACTTCCTTTCTCTCTGACAGTAAAAATTATTTCTGCGTCAATCTTACTTGACGAAGGCTTATAATGTAAGCCTTCTTCAAGCTGCTAGTATTTGACGGGATTTTTTATGAGAATTGCATGGGGGAAGATCTGCTTATAAATTGCAATTCATTTGCAGAAAATTACGCGTATTCTTATGGTACATCAACAGTTAAATAATTCGTTTAAATCCGACATCATACATATCTTAAACTTTCTACATTTGGAACTCCAAAATTATATTTACAAAACAATTGCCTGTTCAAAGATTAATTTCAATGTTAATACATTTCAATTTTAAAATTTCAGAGTTACATGCTGTATTAAAATCAACAGGCTCCAAAAATTTAAACAACAGTTCTTTAGAAGCAACCTAGCAGCCAAGTTAGGCGATGCGTGTATTCTTACTCCATTTACCTCCCAAATCTGAATAATTAAATCGGGCCAAAGTGAGTGCCTTGGCGAAGCACATTAAAAGCGTCCTGTTACCCCGTCGTATGCTGAGGTCTTCTGGGACGGTTTTCTATGCAAATATGGCGACACCTTAATGAGCCAACAGGACACCGATGTTTGTCAACGATAAAGCGTTTTAAAAGTCACGATTACGAGTTAGACGCCATTTGTTAGACGGGGAATAGGGATCCTGATTAGGACAGTGGAGCTCTATCAGCATGAATATTAGCTATTTGACTTTTAACCCTTTCACACCCACTGATTCCTTTTGGAAGCATCAGCTTGCTATTTTTGTTTCTCAGTGATTTAAACTCGCACTTTAAAATATTTTTTTTAGATTCCGTACATTTTCCCATGAAGTTGTATTTTCTCTTTGTATCGTTAGGTTAAAGAATCATGTCTTTTGAAGAATTAGATAATGTTTTCTGTAGTTATATGAAAAAGAGAAAAACATGGTAAAATAAAATTCATTATGAAGCAATTTTATTAAATAAATTGGCCTTAAATTCTTCCTACTTGCGTTTTTAAATGTCAAAAAAAAAATTTAACTATTTTTTACTAATGAGGTTTCAAAAAATGATGTAATATTGTATTTAAAAATGATTAAAATTGTTTTCCTATAAATTTTATCTAAAAAATTACGATTTTTTTAACATTTCGTTCTGGATGCCTGATGAATCTATTTTACAAATTTTAGTATTTTTGAAAGAAAAAATCAAAAGTTGGGACTGAAATGGTTAATATGATGTTTTTATGCTGATTAATAAGTTATTTTAGAAAACTTAATTTTTCGCGTTTAGTATCAATAATTATAAACCATAGGTACACGAGATACTCTTGTTCCAGTTTATCCTGCTCCTTAATGATAGCAACTTATGTATTATCAGTAAACTATTTATATCTTAACTTTTCTAGAATTAAGGATTTGGCTAAAAAGTCCTCCATTCTTTCTGGAAAAAAAAGAAAATCGATACTATATGTAAAATATTTTTTGGGAAACCAATTCATAAAAAAGGAACTCGTTTTTATAACAAATATTTTCATCAATGTATATCTAAATTGCTATTTTATGGTAAATGTAAGTCATTATAATATTTTTCGAATCCTTTCATATTCCTATAAAAGCTTTATATTGTTTAATACTAAAGGTTGTATTTACACTTCAGATATTAGTTACATAAATCAGTTACCATCTCGCAGTGCCGTAAAAGCAATATATGTTTTCATTAATTCAACTCATACGCAAATATTTTCTTCATAAATAACCTTAGGCATTGTTTAATCAATACCATGCAAAGATTTTTTAATAAAATAAGGAAACTATTAATGACTAAGATAGTATCCTTTCAGTTTTTTATAATTGCAGTATAAACACATTGGAGTATAATTGCAATTATAAACATTGTCGGAAAACTTTTACAGTTATTCAGCTGTAAAACTTTTCCAACAATGTGTTCATACTATCAATTACATAGTACAGTGGTGGAAATTGATTTATGAACTAACATTCTTTTCACCAGATATCGCTTTGTATTAAGTGCTAACTATTCAAATTTTGTGTGTTGGATATTCAGAGCACAATAAAGGAATTTCACACATAATTTTTTTTCAAAAAATGATATTAAATAAAAATATATCTAATTTTAGTTTTTAAGCATGTCAAATGATGGAAATTGATTTATGAACTCAAATTTATTTTGAACCCATGTACCAAATATTTTAACTAGTTTTTCATTTGAACCTCAAGGGAGCTTACTATCAGTGCTTATAAATAAGATTAAGGCCAAATTTGTTGAAATTTATCTGTTTTATTCCCATTTTACTAAATAGGAAAGCTTGCGGAACTGCCTGAAGCCAAAAAGGTAAAAAAAAATGACAATTATATAATATTGTAGCAAATCCGTAAGAGAAATTAGCATATTAATTAAAAGATCAATAAATATAATTCATAAATTTTTGAAGAATCATTCTGAGTTCGGCAAAAACCATCATTAAAAAAGGTGCAACCTTCGTGGGACGAGGGACAAAAGCAGGATTATTGGACTTGTATCCCAAAAAGTTACCATTTGTGTCAGCATTTGTGCATTACAGGGTGAATTTATTATGAACAATCACTTCCTGTAACTCCCAGAAGAGAAGGACAAATATTGATATCGTCGTCGAACTTGAAATGTTCCAAAATGAAGGCTGATCCAAAGCTTTCTCTTCGCCATAAGAACAGGCTATTAAAATATAGTCGTAACTACATGAAAATGGATTGGGTGGGGGTGGAGGGAGAGAAATGGTAAAAAGTGACATTTGCTGATGAAAAAAAGTTCAATTTGGATGGACGTGATGGTTAAAAATGTTATTAAAAGGATTTTCGGAAATAACAAAGATCTGTCTTCAGCAGAAATGTTAGTGGTGGAAGTTTGATGGTTTGGGCCCCGATATCTTATGATTGAAGAAACAAGGTTATGTTTCTGAAGGGCTGACAAACATCACTTTATTGCAGATAAGTTCTAGAAAATTAATTAATACCTTTTTGCATGGCAAAACTATGCTTTTGATTAGATTTTTATGCAAGATAGTGCAAGTATCCACATTTCAAACGAAAAGAAAGACTGGTTGAATGAACTAAGTGTTGTTCATATAGATCATCCTGGCAATAGCCATGACTTAATCCCCAAGAATAATGTCTGAGATCAATTGGTTTGAATAATTTACTCAAATGGAGTATGGTTTTAATGAAGTGTGCATCAGTTATGGAATAGAAGGACTTAATCATTAAAAACTGCAAATTGCTTGACCAAAACTTGACCCAAAGTTTTGTGTGGTCTATGAAAAACAAAATCAAGGAAGCATTAGCGACAAAAAATAGTTTTTTCAATTATTAATTGAGATTGAATGTAAAAGTTTATAAATCAATTTTCCTATGCTAAAACTAAAATATCAACAATATAAATTGTTTACGAATTTATATAAAATTTTATTTACACGTATAATTTATAATGCAAAGCCTGTATCTATAATAATAAAAATGAAGTTTTGTATGTATGTGTGTATATATGTATGTCTCTCCAAAACTCACAAACTAGACATTCGTTTGACTCGTAACTTGGCACAAATGCGTAGTTCATACTTGAGTTGCAAAATAAGAACTTTCAGAGCTCAAAATGCTCTATTTTTAGAGAAAATTCGAATTTTCTGGAAAAACTACACCACTTTGGCTCAAATCCGATCATTTTTTTTCTTTCCTGATGCCATCTGCTGAACAAATTAAATAAAACTTTCAACGAAAATAAATAAAATTGAAAATGTTTATTTTATTATGTTGCCATTACTTTCAGAAAATAAATTCATTATTTGAAAATAATTGATATGTTTCAAGTGACGTATTTCCGACCAGTTTTCATTCCAGGATTGTGGGTTTAGTTGATGATTTCTTCATTGATGGTTTTGTTGATTGCAAATATGCATAAAACTAGAGTTGCATATTAGGGTTTTATGTCTTTATTTTCTTGCCAAATACGTTGCCAATCTCGCCAAAGTATAAATTAAAACTCGCCAAATGAGCAAAATGTTTGTTAAGATATTACTGAACTACTATGATGGCTGATAAAGGCCATTGCACTAGAGCTGCATATCAGGGAGTAATTCTTTATTTTTTTCGCCAAATACGTTGCCAATCTCGCCAAATGGACAAAATGTTTGTTAAGCTGTTACTGAAATGTGGTAAATTTAGGCCTAGAGCTGCATATAAGGGTTTTATGTCTTGATTTTTGAGCCAAATATGTTGCCAATCTCGCCAAATTATTAGTTAAAACTCGCCAAATTGGCAAAATGTTTGTTACTGAGCTCTATGATGGTTAATAAAGAACATCGCAGTAGAGCTGCATATCAGGGTTTTATTCTTTATTTTTTCGCCAAATATGTTGCCAATCTCGCCAAATTATTTATTAATACTCGCCAAATGGGCAAATGTTTGTTAAAAATAAAAAATAAGTAGCTATATCTATTTCCTCGCCAAATTATTTCCCAAAACGTGCCAAAAGAGTTGTTTTTTGTATTTATGAGGGAATTGTGATGGCATTTATGAATACATTTTACATCGTATTTTTGATTTTTAAATTTTAAAGCAATTAAACAGGATTTCATACTTGAAAACGAGCGGGAAGAATAACTTAAGTTTATGATCTTATAACAGGTTACATGGTACACATACTTGGATCGATTTGATATTTTTTTAATCTGTGCGAAGTACGGGTATAAATTTGCTAGCAGTATATAAAATTTAAATCGATAAAAATGCATTTAATAAAGAAATACTGTTGAAAAACTGTCAGTTCATAAATCAATTTCCACCACTGTATAAAATATAAGGACCACTGTAGGAAATAAAAGTATTGCGATGCGATTGAAAATTCGAAATGGAAGTTTGTGCTTTCGATACCTTTTGGATAATGTTGATTCGAAAAAAGTAGTATTTGAAATTTGATCCGTCTATCAGACTGTCTGTCGGTTTGTCTGTAATTATATACGTGTGTCAACACTCTACCGGTTGAACAAAAAGGGGCACGTACTTAAAATTTTGCACACGAGATTCTAATACCTATCAAAAGTAATATTAATGTTTTCTAGAAAATTGTTTATCCGCGAATACTAGCTGTTATAAAACTTGTTTTGGTAAACGTACTGCTAAAAAATGAAGAGATATAAAAAAAATTTCAATTTAGTAAATGAAATTTCCACTATTTGTTGGACACCGTACATCGTCAGTCAAAAAGGAAGAGTGAAAATCGCAGATGGGCAAAGTGTAGCCCCATAGAACTTTTTAATATCTTATAACTTTTTATAAGGTATAACTTATAACGTTTTATAAGGTATTAACTTATATCTAAGTGTTAAACACTAATAGCTTTTGTAGTAACTTGTTCCCTGAACTACGCAGAAGCTACATGTGGTGAACCTCATTATTTCAAGCCATATCAGAGTATGGAGTGACATTAACGCCATAAAAGATAGCGACACATCACAGTAATATCAAGTGATACGTAGTAAACCCACATGTAAATATATATACATGAAAGATTTTAAATGTCAACAGGAAAATTTCATGGACACTTTTTTCACAAAAATCTCTAAAAAGCAATTTTATGGAATTGGATCCTTTTGACATTAAACAATTCAAAGACTTCGCACATAAAATACACTCCTGGTCAAATCTAAAAAAATCCGGATCATAAGGTACTTATGATCCGGTAACAACTTAACAAGTCTTAACAACGTCACTGTTCATGTTAAGGCATGAAAAATACTGGTTTGAAGACCTCTTATGTGAGCAAGGACGAAAAAGACCCTTAATTAAGGATGTCTTCGCCAGGCTCTAATTACCATACTTGATAAAAGATCTCGTCTCCGTAATGAAAAAGATAAAAGAGAATAGATGGTTGGAATGCCTAATTTATCCCAGAGATTCCATGCTTGCTTAGAAGGGATTTTGTACTAATTCCGTTCCTTAGTGGTAGCTCTAATAGCAAATCTGGGCGAAGTCTATGGTCGATATAAGAGTTTAATTCGCAATTGGATTTTGTATTTAGAATTCTCTGTGATGTTAGTTAGAGAAGACGGCAACTAAAATTATTGATGACATATATTTAATTTGTACTGACACAAGTGTTTTTCGAAAAAGGTTGCCATTCGAGCAAGGTTGTCCATTCTTCATAGCATCACCTGACGCAAAGAGATCACAGGAACTCAGGGTTCGATACCCATGGTCAACAAATGACTATCAGGTACGTGCGTTATACATGCATTGCAAGAATTAATGCACATCATGCGTGTCTTAGAATTCGCGGACATAAAGTTTTTGGAAAATCTACTTTTCTCCTTGTCAATAGAGAGACAGTCGCATTTTTAATAGTTAGTGAGCTGTCTAGAAGAACATTTTAAGCAATAGTTTAGTGATTTCAGATGTAGTTAAACGCAATCCTGTAACAGCTAACGATGACGGATATCTGAAATAAACGAAATGTCCCTTAACATGTTTCTCCACTCAAGTTTTCCATTTGCCTTGTTTTCAAGAACTATTCTTTTGGGAATATAAATGTGTAGTATTACTTAGAAAAAAAGGTACCAGACCCTTAAATGTTTTGTACAAAATGGTCTGAAAATACGAAGTGTAACGAAAAATTTATGAAGATAGAATAATTTAATTCTAGTCCGTCTCCTTTTATATTATAAATAATCACCGAAATTTGATTACTTAAACAAGAAATGTTAAGAAAACTTATAGCGCCTCTCCTTATTTAGGATGTCAGATACAACCATTTCAAATCATTCCAGGAAAAAGGCTTGTCAAGAAATGCAAAACATATGACTTCGGAGACAGATTGCTTGAAATTCTTTTGATTGTCAAGAAGAAACGCCTCACATGCGACCATTTTTGGAATTCTTTGAAATTTTCTAGATGAATTACGCATTAATTGGTTTAGTTTCACGAATTGTTTAATTAGAGTATGAATGATGTTTAAATAGAAGGCATTTTTGAGAGGATTGAGGGAAGTTTAAAATAGTTTGGCGTTTTATTTTTACCAAACGAATCAAACATGCAAGTGGTTATTTAATTTGTACGAATAAACGTTTCGGCAAAATATTTAGGAAAACTTTTATTTTAAAACTAAAAAAATCTAGAACAAACCATTGCATAAAATGTAACAAAATAAATTAAAAATTGCAAATAAAATTTCGAAACAAATATTTTTTTAATCATTTAAAAGAGTTTTGGGGTTAAATTACTTTTAAGGAATTATTTATTTACCCAACACCGCTCATTATGGTTTTATCAACAATCTATGATATAAAGATGCAGAATACTTGAACAGCTTAGTTTAAGAACGTAATCATAGATTTGTTAGTTTTATGCAATGGTATTATTGCAATATTATTGTGTACAGACGGTAATACCATGGTAAACGGGCCTAATGCAATAAATTTATTATCAATCCCAAAGAGATTATCTATCTAGTTTAAAAACGCGCTAAGTGACATTTTTGAAGAATTGAGACTTTTGTGTCTATGAATATATTATAACTTATTTAACGATAACAAGTTTCCGCTTTTTACAAACTTTAAATATGGTATAATTTTTACGGTTTGCAAGCAACATTTTTTAACAGATCAAAGTGCAAACTAAAAACTTTAAAGCTAATTTTCTCAGTTTCACCTCTTTGTCACTTAGCACGTTTTTCAGCTGAGCCCTTCACTTTATTCGAGACATTATTCTTTGTTTATCAAACATCAATTACTTGAGTTTATTTTTTTTTTAAAAAGCCAATGCAAGTCAATGTCACTCGTAATAATGTGCTCTTCGAATTAGATAACTCCATCATTCTCTAATGGGATATCCATGTTTCGTCAAAAACAAGGGCCTCAAACCCAGGGCTTATTTTCAAACAAAACAAGCTTATCTTTAAAGTATACACAAATCGACAAGACTTGATGGCACTCGACGAACGGACTGAAGTCATTTCCTTGAATCATCACAGGACTATGTCTTTACATTTGCATAAAAAACTCATTCTACCACGAATTTATTCTCCAAAATGTAAAGAAAATGTCCATTTAAATGCAACGATAAAACATCTCTGCAAGTGTCTCTCTTGCTTTTATTTTGTGGCCAGTGTGTTTTCTTGCTGAGGTTGTGTTGTTTTTTGTATTTCGTTTTAAAATAGATTCGAACATTTCCGAGATGCTGTGCGGTTTTCTTTGTTTTTAGAAAAGTATTTTTTTTAATGATTCGGACTGGAAAAGTCATTGCAACTGAAATCGTTTCTTTTTGTCATTAAAGTAACATTTGATATTGCACAAAAGTAAATGTCCTGAATGATTAAGGAAAAAATAAATGGACATATAGCATACTTTTCACAATAATTTTTTTACTCATTCTAAGCTTATAAATGTATTTTTTATGTACTTATATATTGACTTTACTAATTCACAATGAATGTTTAACTGGCGTGATTACCATTACAAAAAAAAATTAATTTTACTGTGCTTGATCAAATTCAATTGAACTAGTTAAGAAAAAAATGTTACCAAAACACAAAAAATCAATTATAAACGATCATCATTGCTTTTGAAACATTAACTTCAATATACTCTACAGGTTGTCATTAATCTCTAATAATTACAGATTTAATGTTAGCTAAAAACAAAAACTCCATTTTAAGTAAACTATTTTTTTTCATAAACCGCAAAATTTTTAATTGACAACAATTTTTAACAGACAATTTTTTAATTTACAAACGGAAGTTAATGTTTCTTTAATTAGCAAGCTGAATTACAAGCCCAATAATGACCTAACCCCACATTAATTCTACATTAGGCCGATAATTCAGAGCACTTAAAATGACCATTTTTTTAACTCAATTTTTTAATACATAAAATATTACTGGATTTATCATTTACATCATTTCTTCATCAAGTAATTGAAGGTCTATTTTCAAAACTAACTTTATCCGTAATATAACTAAGATATAAGGTCCGGTCAGCATTGGCGACTTTTGACAGTCATAAATTCAATTGGACTGGACAAAGTCGCCATGTACACTCTATTACTTAGATGTACTTTGGCGAAATTGAACTTTGCAACTGGAACCTTTAACTTTTACTATTAATTTATAATGCAAGCATAGAACAGTGATGTAACGATCAAAATTGGAATACAAGTTAGAATATCAAAGCATTACACAACTTAATGATCTACTGACCTGTGCTGGGTAAGAAACGTTCAATAAAACATTTCAGCAACTAAAAGCACTTACTCCCAACAAAATGCTCAAAAATATTAAAATCAATTTCACGAAACATTGTTTGCCAATCTGTCCCTTTTCGACATTAAATGCAATATTTTATCTCCACATTCCACTCCATAAACGCTGGAATTTCGTCCATAAACTAAGCAAGGAAAACTTGACGTCTCGTCACATTAAATATTCACAACGGAAGTTCCATACCTCAAGCCTGCTATGGAGTGCGAAACTGTTGTAAACCTATCAACTTCCACAAGTGAGTATACATACACGTCATTGGGAAATGAAGTCCAATAGCGTGTATACTGTTGCATTGGGGCCTATAAAGGTAAGAGATGCGAAGGAAAGTCATAAGTAGTTATTTTCTACCCGATTTTAAAATGAAATGTGTTAATAAAATACTAATAAATATTGATAAATATGCTATTATATATGTCATTGAACATATTTAAAAATATGTTGATGCATATGTTAATACATTTTTTATTAAACACGTTGAAAAATATGTTGATTTATATGTTAATAAATTTGTTAATAACTATGTTGTAAAAATGAGTTATGTAAATTCGCTCCAAAAACAGAGTTAATTTTAACTCCCCCCTGCTCTCATGGAGTAACGCTACAGAAAATTTATGGAGTTACATTGCACAAAAAATTGCTCGTATATTATTTTTTTTGTGTAAATCTGGACTCAAAGTTTGTTGTGAAGTTACCCCATAAGTTTGCCGAATTTTTACAGTATGGGAAGAAATTTAAATATCTAAAAATTCTGACCATTGCGTAGGTGGATCGCAATTTTCTAAAATAAATCCGTGAGCCAAATTTTTATTGGATGAAAAAAACTACAATTGTAACAACTTTATATTTATGGTTATAGTGGATGAAGAGTGATTTAAGCTCAATTTAATGGTTGAGACAATATGCACGTCTTTGAAGAAGAAAAAAAATTAAGTTTAATAATTATACACGAATACCTGTTGATATTTTTTATATTCTAAGTGTGTTCTTATATTATTTCATTTTTAATGAGGCTATTGTATTATTTATGTAGAAATGGCTAAAATACGTAACGCTGGTTTGTCTTAAAGTTTTTGATTAACAAAATCTTAATAAAAAAGATTATTATGTCCTCGAACAGTTAAATCAATAGTACTGACCAAAAGCTTAACATGTATAACTATACGTGTCTACATAAAGCGGTATATAAAGTGGTACATAAGTGTACATGTCTACATATAGCGGTATGTAAAGTGGTAAATAAGTATACATGTATACATAAAGCTGTCCAGTTTCTGAGAGGTTAAACCTGTCCACCTCGCAAGCCCAAGATCGCTGGTTCGATTCCCGTCTGAGTTGTCGTATTTTCTGGATGGGAAAATCTTAGGCACGCATGTCATATGATTATTTGACATGAATAGATCCCTGGAGGGCTCATTTGGCTTGGGTTCTCTCACCTAAATTAAATCTAGGCATACTTTAAAATCCACAGAGAGCTCAGATTCATTGTAATATGTGCGTCAAAAGTGGTGGCGAGAGTCGCCTAGATGGTTCAAACAAAAAAATGGCTCTCAGTTCCGTGGAATAGGCCGAGTCTGCAAACTATTGACCGCCAAAGTTGTAGCCCTTTTAAAGAAACAAAAAGTATTTGATAATATAACAGCCGTTTTCCAAAAAGAGCTCAATGTAGCGGCCTATGTTGAGTTAGTAGATATCTTTAAGGGTGGCAGGGATGAAATTAGATTTCCGCTAGTGGATTCCTCAATGCTTTTATATGGGTTCAGCAGGGTTTACGGCTGGCTATTGGCCGCATCTGGCCGCTCTGATGTTGTAAGGGTTAAAATAATAAAAAAGGGCCTGTCGGGAGTTCTTCTGATATGCTTCAAGAAAACGAAAGATTATTGAGTATTCTGGTAATAGATAATTCCTCGGAAGAGATACGGAACATAAAAGGTGGCTTCTGGAGCTAGAAAGAACAAATTCTGGTGCTGTTAATTTTTAGGAAAATTGATGAAAATAGAATTTCAAACGTGATATACGTTTTGAATAACTAAGAAATCGCTTAGAAGTCCTTTAAGCCCTGAATACTCTTGCAGTAAATTTAATGAATTTGTTTTTAAGAAAATTGAAGATATTCAAGAACAAGATATTTCTCAAGTTATTCAAGACGATATTTCTGTGAAATCGGTTAACTAGTTCAAGATTTTAAGCTTCGTGATGCCTGAAATTAAGTATTGTAATTGAGCAAGCCATAAAGTAATCGCCTTCTTTTTTTTTCGATAAAACTCCAAATTTAATCTCATAATTATAAATCAGCGCCATCTGACAGTTTGCCATTTGTTCGTTCTGTTACATATTAATTTGCATTTATTATGATATTAAGACAGGTGGCATTTGCAATTTTTTGGCTGAATACATTTAAGGCAAAATTTTCTTCAATCTAAGGTAATACAAAAAAAAATTCAAATTGAATTTTCCAAAATATAACCTTATATAAGCTCTTAGATGTGCCTGTAAACGCCATGGCAGAAAAATAATTCGCTCAAAATATCGAATAAGTAAAAGATACAAAGAAAACTTTTTTTTTATATGAGAAACGTAGATCTTTTAAGAAGCCATGCACACAATACCCCCATGCAACAGCGCGTTTCAATACTAAAAGAAGAAAAAAAAAACAAATATTTTATTTTCAAAAAAATATCAAAAAAGCATATCTTTGATATTGATAAAAGTTCTACTTTGAGTGTTTCAATATGTTCCCAAAAGAAATTGAATTTCAACTTGTATACAAAAATGTCTTCAAGCAAGATTCCTTTAACTGTAAGCAAGAAGATAAATATTTTTTCAAAAAAATTGAATTGAACAAGAATGAATTTTAGGGTTTTCGCATGATTTTTTATAAATACAGTGTGAAACTTATGGATAACTTTAATTCTTAAAAATAGAGGCACAAGGTGCTATCTCCAGTTTTACGGAGTAGCGTACATCACAAATATTTTTAGAATTATTTCAAAGGTAAGAAATCTCACAACGCAAAGACGGAGCAATGTTACACCAAAAAATTAGTAAAAATCACCACAAAGATATATTAAATAAACCACAAACATATATAAAATTCTTCTTAATTAAAACCATATAGTACCACGTGAGAAAAAAATTGAAAAAATATATGGACCCAAGTCTTGACGAATTTCTAAATTTGGAAAAAAATAATAATCAAACAAACAATAAAGTGACTTAACGAATGACTATATCAAAACGAATTTCGTTTTACCCTTTAAGCTTACGAATTTAATTTAATCGCTATTTCCTTCAAAACGTCCGATGCCAAACCTAGATTTTATTTCTAGCTTGATACACAAATGTGCAATTGAGATTTCTTCAATTTAGAAACTAATTGTATAATTTGAAATTACCTTTTGTAATTAGTAAATTATTATGCTTAATTTTTATATAACACTATTCTTACATTTGCTTCATCATATAAAAATAACCGTCAATGATATTTGAGGTTCTTTTTATAGAAAGACAAAGAAGCATTTTCTCTTTCAAATTCTACTAAATTCAGACTAGTATAGTTTTAATACAGTATTGTCTATTTTTATAGGTCATCAAACTTATATTGCACAGTAAAACAGCTTGAGCTCCGTGTGCTCAAAAGCGACCAATCTTCCATGTTAACACAATAGGAGATCAGTCACTCTTCCACTCACGCTATGATATTTAAGTTAAATTCAGAAGAAATATTTTATTTTTTTCTCTAGAAATCAATAAAACCTTTTGAAGAATTGCTATCTTCCCTTGTATTATAGATACATAAACAAAAGATACATAAAATAAAAATACCTATGCATTTTTCAGCTGCAAATGTATTCCTACAAATATAAAACGTATACATGTTTTAAGAAGATTAAATTTCTTTCAACTGGATATGATTTATATAAAAGAACTTTTTTTTATACTATGCTTCTGTTACCGGTGTATATTAAAGGGACCTATTTTATTTTAAAAACTATAGATTTTACAGAATGTTTATGTGTTTGGAAAGTAAATGTGCAAATTCTAAACAATGCATAACTTTGTCTACACTTGTATCCAAACTGACATTTCTATGATAATATTTATTCTAATATTTAAAAAAAGGTATATATATTCATAAAAAAACGTATTTTCAACAAATAATTCCCGTAATTGCAAATTTCAGATTTATAATATATATCAAACTATTCTTGAGTTAACGGAAATCATTGTTTAGGTTCAGAAAGGAAATATTAAAATAATATGAATAATTTAGTGCAAAACTCCCAGATATTCAAACTGTGTTAATTTCACAAGAAATATTTCAATTAATGAAAATCTCTATAAATATTTGTCCAAAATATGTTCATTCAAAACACAAGATAGTTTATAAACTGGTTTACCGCTTACAACATATTTATTGATATCAAAATACCAGACAATCATCAGACACATTAATAAGTCGTCGCCTATATAGAGACTATATATATCTTTAGCATTGCATTGAAACTTATCTGTCTAGAACTGAGAGAAATGAGTAATCTTAACTTTGCAGGAAAAGTCATTTTGTAGACTTTGCAGACTTTCAAAATGTATGGTAGAATATGTTTTTCATACCGCAGGTAGAAATGTAAAAACATTTTATCACCATTTGACATTTTTTTTTAGAAGTTGCCTGTCTGAAACGTTAAATTAAATTATTTCATAACCTAACTTAGGTAGGTAACTCTCAGGTAGGTTGGTGATATGTGTATTACATCACAGTGGGAAAAAATTAAATTGTGAGAAAAAAAATGTTCCTCGTTATAACAAGTTATGTTTCATCTTGACAAAAAAAATTCAAAGAAAAATTTCTCAATTTGGGAGTGAAAGATCTTTTAGAGGTTAAGGGTTGAGGCTCAATTGAAGTTGGTAATGACTTACATTTTCCCCCTCTAATTTTATCTCTGTTTTATTTCCGTAAGTTGAAGAGAACAACCATCGTTTCAACATATGTTTTAATTTTTTGAGTTTAGTTCGTAACATTTATTCAATTCAATTTTAAATGGACAATCCATGAATTGTTTGACATTTTAAATTGAAATACCATAACGTAAAATGAACTTCGACTATGATACTTGTCGTTGTCACCAGATTTCAAACGTTTACCCCAACATAAAAATTTCAAACTTTACCTCGAATAAGAGAACATGTGTATTTAAAAGAGCAAAAAGAAACATGTTAAACACTGAGACTATAATATATTTACCAGCATATTATGAGGTTACAAAAAGTTATAGAATATGAATACAGGTACCTTGCATTTAACCAAAAAAAATTTTACCGCAGATTGGCAAATTCCTATCCCAAATAAATGCACTTCTCATTGAATCGGTCTTTGTCATACATCCAATTACAATCCTCACTAATTTATTAAATTTAGAATCTCTTCATCCAAACCAACATTATCATGTGACTACGGAAGTCAGTTATCCACGGATTGACACAGGATCTGAATGAAATGTCATCAGAAGGGGATTATACACGGCGACTTTGCTCTATCAGTAAATATTGAGGACTATAGAAGTGACACCTCTCCCAAAAGGTTAACATGGCAGATATGGCACTTTTGCTTGCGCAGTGTGACTTAACCTTCTAATGCATGATGTTACCGTTTGGTAACAAGAAACACAATCCACTTTATTTTATTAAATTAGAGCTCCTTCTAGACAAATTTGTGCTTTTTTTTCATCTATTACATCTCATTTTAAAGTTTTAGTTACTAATAATCCTCATAGATGGCAGTAGTAAAAGTGTATTCAAAATTAAAGAGTGATGTTATTAACTTTTGTGAAATTACGTTTTTGGCAGTATTCAAAGAATAATAATATTAGTACTAAATATACTAATAAATTGTTTTGAAAAATTAATCATAGTTAAAAAGGGTTATTTTGAAATATTTTTAGCAGTTTTCTAGTCATTATTATCAAAATTGGAATTTTGCAGTTGGTTGTTGGTTGGAAAAAATTTCAAAAATTGAAATTAATTAAATTCTAATGCAGTTAATTTTCTTAGTATTTTTCCCATAATGTGTGAGTATTAAAGATGCATATATTTTTTTTGGGGATGAAAATAAAAATTCATGCATTAGAGGGTTAATTCACGCAGGCCTGTGTTGAGGGTTTTGATTTGATAGTTTCAGCAATGATTTGTCTTCTGGGTATGGAGTTGGTGGCAAGAGTCAACATTGTGATTATCTAATAGATGTGGTTATTCTATGTAAATATTATTGCAGCGAAGTGTGGATTTTCATTGTAATCTAACTTTTAAATTAAAGATCTGAACTTATCCTTCGTTATTCTGAACTACGGACGTCGATAATAGCCCTCGTGTATCTCTAGTGCGACGATAATTCAAACCTAACCTAACCTGAACTACGGTAAGATAGTAAGTAATAATAAAAGCTTATACCTATGCAACGAAAATTTTTATGGTTTTTTGATAGTGAAATTTGGTAATGATTTTGTAATTAACAAATTCAATATTTTTTTGGGAGAACTCGAACCCGGTTAAGCTATTATGGTCAAACATTAGGCTAAAAAATCCAAATAAGCATGGAAGTTTTATTTTTTATGATAATTTATTTTACCATCGTTGAGATACCAATGAGAGCAAATGTAATCTGGTTATGCACACTCAGAGAAGTTTTACAAAGCGTTTTATAACGTCCGTATTTTTTACATTTGTCAAAAGTTCAGAATTAAACACGGAGTAATTTTTTTTCAACGTTTCATTAGTTTTCTCCGCATTTGTAAAATATGTCGTCAAAGAAATTCACATAATTCCATATTAACAGAGCTAATATGCGCAGTTAAACTTCGAAAAACCTTCCGATCTCAACGACAGCAACACTGTTAAAAATATAATAGTTCAAGGTACAATCAAAATACTGTTTAAATTTTTCTGCAACCCGATTTGGTAGACTGCTGAACCATAAAATGGTATTTTTTAAATTGTGTAACTATGGTAAGAGGTCGAACCATATGCGGGATTTTCCCAACGCATAACTGTAGTGAAAGGTTGAGCCATAAAAAAGCATAACAAAAGAAAAAAACGAAGGATTGTAATGTGAAAAAAAACGATATTTCGTACATCGTAAACTAGCGCCGTCGAGTCTTTGGACCCCACATATTTAACGAGCACGTCTGTCCCCGTGTACTCGGGGCAAACCGTGATGAATTAAAGATTTTTCTACTATTTCCAGTAAAGAGATCCAATTTATGGGATGACTGGCAGTAGGTGGGATTCAAACCCCCGCTCTCCTGAGATGGCTGAATCTCTAGGGCGATGCCATAACCATTCGGCCACGGACGGGCCAGTTCTCAAGCAGAAGCAGTACCGACTCATGGTTTCTGCGTTTGAGTAAACAGTTAAATTGTCGGTTGCAGTTAGTAGAAGTTGAACCGAACTTTCGTGCTATTAAAGTAGAAGTCGAACCAATTTTTCGTGAAAGCAGCTATATTTCCAGAATGCGATATTTGGTTGAACCATTTTATGGTGTATCTGCCAGAGGATCTTAATTTTTCACTAATATTTGGTGTTAATAATTTTAAGTCGGACGTTGGTCATGTAATTTTTGGTCATGGACGGTCGTGTCAGTCGGACGTTTCTTGTAATTTTTCACTAATATTTGTTGTAACGTTGAACTGAAATTTGTAACAGTAAATTGTCTTTGTATGCAACATGCTTTAGTGCCACTTTAACTCAATGGATAAATTCAATGTAAAAAAAATCGCATTTAAATATCTATTTTTAGAAATGTAATATAATATTTAATTATGGTATCCATCTACCAAAGGAATTCACTAGCGAGAATTTTTTAAGCCGTACGTTGGTCATGTAATTTTTGGTCAGGGACGGTCGTGTCAGTCGGACGTTGGTCTTGTAATTTTTCACTAATATTTGTTGTAACGTTGAACACACACAAATTTGTAACAGTAAATTGTCTTGGTATGCAACATGCTTTAGTGCCACTTTAACTCAATGGATAAATTCAATGTAAAAAAATTCCCATTTAAATATCTATTTTTTTAAAGATAATACAAAATTTAATCATGGGATCCATCTACCAAAGGAATTCACTAGCGGAAAAAAAAAACATTTTTAAGTCGGAAGTTGGTCATGTATGGACTGCTTTTTTGACAAAACGCTTTATAAATAAAGATAAGGAAACATTTCCCTCAGAATACAGTTACTTACGTACTAAACAATTAAAGTCCATTAACTAGATGGAAATTTATGACTCTCTCCAAAAAAAGAAGAGCTATTGATCAGAGGCGTTGTTATGGACCCAGACAGTGTTTGTCCAAGAGCTTATTAGTGGGTCATTAACTATATGTACAGTACACGTTCGCTAATTCTAAGGCTCCTTTGGAACACTAAGTCTTGGTTTACATTTAATCTAAGCTAAAATGTACAGATGAAAGTGCTTAGTGGACGGTAAGGAATAGCGACGATAAGCTAAGTGAACCAATTGTTGGAAATCCAACGGGCTTGGACACAAATACTTGGGATAGCCGAATGTGAACTTGTTAGTCTTAAAAGTTAACAAGTAACAACTAATCACAGACGAAACGTACCACCTTTAATTTTAAGAAAAATATTAATTTTATAGATAGTTGGGATTCTATAAGCAATTTTTCCATATTTGTTCAATATAAACTTTTTCTCTAAAACAAATTTTTTTAAAAATATTAGTTTTTATTTAAATAACATATTAGTTAAAAAGCAGTTTTACAACATCAATATTCATAAACGTACTCAAAATCTCTGAAATTTAAATTGCTATAAAAAGAATGATTCGCCACAACCGAAAATTATTTACCAATGAACAAAAATCCATCATTCATTCATATTAGAGCTTATAAGAACCAAAACAAATATTGAAATGTGAAGGTGTATAACATGATACATTTGGGCTTTGTTTAAGTGAAAATGTTTTTCCATATATTTGGTCGATATGTAGGTTGTTAAACAGTAATAAATGATTACATTCAAACATTATATACAACTATTATTTACAACTTGTTAACTTCGGTTAAAAGAGCTGATGGAATATATTATAACATTGTAAATCGTCCCTTTACTTGTTAAACAACGCAATACCAAGTTGGAAGCAACTAAATGCAAATCTAATCTGTTTTACTGTGCTGTATTTGGGAAAGTGACTCTTCTACCATGTTTAATTAATGAAAAATACGTCACTTTCCGACGAATTGTTGGCTCTAGGGAGGAAGCTGACATCCAACCGGAATTCTCATTCAACATTAGTTGGGGAGTAATTAAAATACTTGGTTTCGTTTCGAACACGTAACTTTTGGGAAGCTCATAATGGAATTAGTCAACTCTCTAGGAGCCTAACTTAGTGAATGCTCAATTACAATTAAACAATGATGTACTATTTAATGAGAAGATTCATTTTGGTTTATCCTATACGCAGTTAGAACTAAAAAGAGCTAGAGATAGTTGGTTCTACCCAACTTTGTGGATTAAATTCCAATAAAATTGCCATATGTTAAAAAAAAAAGTTGGTTCTTCCAATTTGATTTGAAAGGTTATAATATACAATTTAAGTTAACGTAATTGTATGTTATAATTAAATGAATCGCCAAGTTTGATGGTAAATAATGATCATATTTACAATATATTTTAAATATTTCCTTAATTACTTTTAATAAATCTACATCGAATAAAACTTAAGAATATTTCAATAAAAGTAACTGTGAAAGTTTAATTTCAAATTTTCTTTTAATGATACACCTACACTTTTTTTAACTATAAATGTATATCTTGCTAATGCATAAGCATAAAAGAAAACAGATAATTTTAAAACGTATTTTTTAAAAACTTATAAAAAGTAGCATGGGTGTAAAAAGAAAATGTAAATTGCAAACCTACTATTAAAACATTGTATTGTTAAAAAAACAAGTTTATTTTTGATAGTTTCGCTAGTCAGAGTAATATTTATACATAAGCAAAAAAACAATATTTTAAATATGTTTTATGTTGTTGTACATGACAATATAAATAATTAATCAATTCAATATGTATTTCAATTATTCTAATATACGACTAAAATATATTAATAAAAATACCTTATGCCTAAATAAGTTTGTTGGAGAGATCTTTTTTTAAAGAAAATATTATTAACACTTATAAATAACAAATTGTAAAACTAATAGAAACTGTCAGGTAAGAAATTTTCTAGCAAGCTAAAAAATAAATTGCTTCGTAATTGGATAAACCTGACATTTTAGAAAAAAAACTTCTTAGTTGACGCATGGAGCTGCTAGAACTTATAAAAATTATAAAAATAAAAATATATATATTATTAGTTTATGAAACTATGTTAGCTTCTAACAACTTAAGAATCCAAAGCCTTTATTACTTTTACAAAAAAAAACACCAATCAAGAAATTTCGTGTCCGACTTAATTGAAAATGCACTTATTATTGATTAAATTACTAAGTGCGGTTAAAAATTAAACTTTTCTTTAATGATTTTTTCCGCACGATAGAGATAGTCTTGTTGAAACAAAATATTGATATATAATATTAAGACCAATTTTAATTGTAATATCAGTGCCATGTTACAATGTACTATGTTCTTTCGTAATAATTTGTGTATCATAAAAGCTAATTAAACAATTTTCGTTTAATTCTCTTTAAGCAAAATAGTTTTTTTTTCTTTTATAATTTACAAGATTGTGTACATAAATTTCAACATTAAAAGAAGATTTTATTAGCAATTTGCAGGCATAAACATACTGTTAATATTCGAACAATAATTTTTGCTGTAAGAACTGATTATATAAAACAATAAAAACGCAAATCTTAGGATTTTTTACTAAATGTAGATTAGCAATGTAACAAATGACTAGAAAAAAATTGTCCATGAATAAATTGAGATAAATTAATATATATTATATTTGCTTTGAGTGGTGACTCAATTTTTTAATAAGAGTAAACCTATGACCTTTCTGTAATTTTGTCCACCAATTAATTGCTCCTATTTCACAAAACTCTAGATACGGTAACATTACAATTTATATACAGGGTGTCCGTAAAAGAATGTTCGAGTTTCAAATTGTAACATTATAAGCTGTAATCGTTCGACAGCTGTGGTTGCTGGTGACGAATAAAGAATAACTCCAACAGTTTCAGATAAGCGCTTGCGATTGTACTGCTACATCGTTTTCACAATTGCAATGTCATCTATCCCATTACTCCGGACTTGCTGCAGACAGTATGGGAAGAATTGCATTTTCCGCTGGATGTGTGCCGTATCACAAAAGGCTCGCACATTGAGCACTTATAGAAAAAACTAGGTTAGTTTTCCTTTAATTTCATGTATGATTTGTTATATTTTGTATAAAATAAACTCCTGTAATATACCATTCAAACTCTGACATTCTTTTATGGACACCCTGCGTAATACATTTAAAAATCAAAACACAAAGTCTTTTTTCAATCCAATTCCATTTTATAAACCAAAACAGTAAACATACTATCAATTGATTCTATAGAAAAAATTCATTTTTTTCCAGCAAAAGTATCGGACAAGAAAAGAGACTTTGTCGCTTGCCTTGCAAAAAGACCCAATTGTGTTCCTGTATCCTGGTGCGAAGAGCTTCTGTGGTTGAGCAATTATGTGGAAACTATCAGGAAATTATCGGAGAGTTTCCTGTTGGCTGAGGCATCGGATTTATCGGAAATGGATATTGAAGTAAAATCTGTATGCCGCCATTATTGAAATAAATTGGAATATTGAAAATATAGTTCACTTTGAGGTTCCATGTATGTTAAGAAGCTGCTGGAAAGCTTGTTAATTTTCGAACTCTACGGAATAACTTAAAATAAAAACGGATTTTACGCTAATTACATGCAAAAAAATTGACGGATTCTACTAATTGTTAACATTAACAAACTATTCGTAATAGCTTTTTTTAATCGTATACATTAAGTCTTAACATTTTAACGGCAAAAACACTGTCGTTATCGAATCTAACTAAAAATACAGAGTGTCCGTAAAAAAATGTTCAGGTTTCGAATTGTAATAGTATCAGCTGTAATCGTTCGACAGTTGTGGCTGAAGGTGACGAATAACAAATAAGATTTTCAAGAGACTTTACTTACGCATTAAATTTTCGCCAAGAAATAAAAACATAGTAAATCACAAATTTCAATAATGTCTTAGTACATTCTATTACAATTAATAAATGATTTTACCACATTAAAGCATTGTAACATTTATAGAATTCATAGATTTTTAAACGTTAACTATCCCATCTTGCCCCACAATTTCCTAAAAAAGCCTTTTTAACTCATGTTTTAGGCAAAATTGCACTTTACGCATTCTTTATTTTTAGTTTCAATACAAAATAAATGCAAATAATAAAAGCCTTTTAAAATATAAGTGCAAGAAATGGAACCCTGTTTAAGGGTGTCACGAAAACCCAACGTATCTAAATTTACAGAATTCGAATTCCGCTTACTTGGGTTGCTCAGTTCGTGTGACAATTCAGATTCTTTACGGATGATGAATATAACACAAATCAACGTTTACTCCTATCTATTTATTTTCAGAATTTACATTAATGTTTAAAATATTTACAAGCCGAAAAAGTCCAGAAATCACACAGTTCAACATTTCGAAAAGATATTTTCTCAATCAGTCCAAATCTGGTCTAGTCCAGTTCAATCCGGTTCCAAGTCGAGTTGAGTGGTTTCGCTGCTGTACGCCACACTCCCACCTTTTGAGTTTCTTCCTTCAATAAACTCAAAACTCTTTATATCTTCTTCAGGTAAAGTCATTTCAAATACCGTAGAATCTTTCACACGGTCTTCTGGTAATGCAATCATGTTTAATTTCCACGGCTTGGAATTAAATCGTTTGCATCTAACACAACTATTCAAAACTTTTTGGATAGATTTTCTGGCATTCAATACCCAATAATTGTCTTCCAAGGAAAGAGTTTTTGATGTGTCAACAGACTTTTCTGGCATTGATGCAAAATCTCTGTACCCAAGCGATCATACGTATATTCTTCAGATGGGGAGAGAATGCTCTATAATACCAGTCACTATCTTCTTTGGCGCTGTTATGAGCTGACAAAATAGTTTTTCTCTTTTCACTGTTGACAGCGTCTTCATTAACCCTTTCTTTACTCTGTGGCCAATTTTCTGTCATTCCATACAGCCATTCTGGCCCCTCCCACCATTTTAAGTTGACTAGTTGTTCTGCTGTACACCCTCGGGAAGGCAGGTCAACCGGATTTATCGGGCCCGGAACATGCCTCCACATGTCTGCTTCGGAAAGGCTTCGTATCTCCTTCACACGGTTCCACACGAATGTTCCCCACTGCGCCTCTCTTTTAATCCAGCATAAAGCCGTCATGGAGTCACTCCAATAAAATATATCTAGTTTCGCCAACTGTAAATCTTTCACCACACTTGCCGCTAATCTGGCACCTATGCAACAAGACAACAGTTCAAGACGTGCAATGGTCACGTTCTTCAAAGGTGACACTCTTGCTCTGGATTGAACAAATTGAACGAAAACTTGGTGATCAACTTCAACACGCAAAAAAATCACAGTTGCATATGCTTTGGAGCTAGCATCACACAACAAAAGAAGACTCACTTTTTCACCACTGTCCTGCTCAATTCTTATCCATCGAGGAATTCTGACATCTGACAACATCTGCAATTTCTCCAGCCACTTTACAAACCACTTAGTCAAATCTTCCGGTAGCTCTTCATCCCACTTGAGTCCACGACTCCAGGTTTCCTGAAGGATGAACTTATGAGTAATTGTAACTGGAGAAGCAATACCCAATGGGTCAAATATGCTCTGTGCCAATGAAAGTAATCCTCTTCTAGTTGTAACCTTCTCTTCTAAAGGACTAAAAATCTTGCAAGACAAAGTATCTTCTTTGGTATTCCAGTTTAGACCCAACAATGGTACAACTTCTTCATCAGGTTGCTCAATGACATCAATTTTAGCGCTTGATCTCCAATCTCGTAAATTAAATTTCCCAGTTGACATCAAAGTGCGTGACTCCCCGACAAACTTGTTGGCTTCGTCTGCATTCTTTAAACTACAGATGCAATTATCCACGTAGAATGAGTTCTTTAGCACCTGGGCTGTGTCAGATAAGTTCTTAGGGGCATTTTCAAGATGGTAGTTTATTGTTGCTGCTAGAAGGAAGGGGCTGCAGATGATCCCAAAAACCACTCGTTTATGTCTGTAAATCTTCAATTCAGCTTCTTTACTTTTCCACAGAAACCTTAAATAGTCCCTATCACTATCCCTGATTCCAATCTGAAGAAACGCCTTTTCAATATCCGAAGTGAGACCAACTGGAAATTTCCGGAACCGATTCAACAAATTAGGTACCAGCTCAATCAAGTTGGGTCCAGTTTCTAGGCATGCATTGAGTGATGGTGTACCTTTCAAATGAGCTGAGGCATCAAATACCGGTCTAATCTTTGTCGTAGCACTACTCTCTTTAAACACTGGTCTGTGCGGAAGGTAGTGAACATTTTTGTCACCTTCAGTCTTCACTTCTTCTATAATTCCAGCTGAAACCCATTGTTCGAATACTTCCTGAAAGACATCAACCTTTTTCGAGTCGACTAGTCTCTTGTAGGTGGAAGCTAGTCGCCTTTCAGCCATTTCTCTGAGGTCTGGGAGACGAGACGATTCTAAAACCCACGGCAACGCAACTTCATATCTCTTGTCTTCATCAACTGTTACTGTGCTTCGACAATATTCTAATGTAGCTTGATGAATTTCTTCCTTTTTCTTGGACTCACAAGGATCATTGATACCAATAGCTTCAAGCTTCCATAAATCACTTATAGGGAATTCTTTAAAAGGCAAATTAGTTACAGTCATGCATTCTGATTTTTGTGTAACTTCTTCGTTCACAGGGGATTTTCCCATAAGTGTCCATCCAAGAGAAGTTTCTATAGCTGTCAGGCCACAAGTCAAATTGATAATGTTCCCAGTCATCAGTTTACCTGCTACATCAGCACCTATTAGTAGATGAATGGTTGGTGTTGAACAATGTTGATAGTATTCTATATCAGAGAGATGAATTCCCTTATCTTTCAATTCTTGTGAACAGAATGACGCTTTTGTCTGGGGAATTTCTGAGCAGATTCTTTCTTGGTCCAGTACGTTGAAAGTGCAATAATATTTCTTCTGAAAGTCACTCACAAAAATCTTGTGTTCAAAATGCTTTTGTTGGCTCAGCATCCCTCCAAAGAGAACATGATTCAGAGTCGTCTCTTTCACAACAGGATATTTCATTCTGTCAACAGCTTTCTTTGTTATATAGGATTTTTGGCTTCCTGTGTCAATTATTGCCCTCACAACAAATTCTTTGTTTTCTCCTCGCAGCAAGACGACCAAGGTTTGAAGGAAAACATTTGCAGAACAAGTAGGATTAGTCAGAGAATTCAGATGTTCATCATTTCTTTCGAGAGGTGGTTCTCTAGAACTTGCAGGAGATGGTTCTCTAGGACTTGCAGGAGGTGGATCATCTTGAACATCTGGACACATAATCCGTACATGTCGCCTACCACAGTGTTCACAGCTAACCCTAACGTTACATTTCTTTGAGATATGTCCAGGCCTGAGACACCTAAAACAGCCACCCCACTTCTTAAGGCGTGCAATTCGTTCATTTAAATCCAAATCGCGTGAGGAACGACAGTCTTTTGTTTCGTGATTTGTTTTTTCACAAAATGCACACTTTTTATGTCCTCCCTCTCGATTTCCGGCAAACAGTCCAGCTGCAGTTGGCAGATCTCTTTTTGGCTTGAGATTCTTTGTATTTTCCTTAAGCGAGAAACCTTGCATAGCAAGCTCTATTCGGCCCTCACTTTCTACTTCATTTCTTAAGAATTTCATTAAGCTGTCTAGTTTTGATTCGCCTTCTTTAATATGTAAGGACCTACCGTTTCTTTGCCAGGTTCTTAAGACTTCTTCTGTCAAGCAGGATTCGACTAGTGGGAAGAGCATAGACGCATATTTTTCGGTCGTTACACCAAGAGTCTCTAAGGACCTCAACTGAGTTTCAATACGATCATAAATAGTCGACAGCTTCACATGATTAGACTGCATGTTGAAGGTCAAAGTAAGTTTTAAAAGTTCTCGCACATAGTATTCTACCAAAAGATCATCTTGTCCAAACCTTGATTTCAGACATTCTATTGCTTTGTAATAGTTACCAGATGATTGTGGAAAACTTTCAATCAATTCCCGGGCTCTTGAATTGGGTACAGTACATTGTACCAAGTACTGAAACTTGTCTGTTTCATCTAAGTCCGGGTCTTCATGAATTTTAGTAAATTGTCCCCAAAACGGCAACCAGTCTTTGATTTCTCCACCAAACTTCTTCAATTCTAAAGGTGGCAATTTAAATTTCCGTTTGGCGACGGATCTACTAATCATAGATTGAGAATCAACATCATCAAGTGTACTGACATTTCGTTTACACAACAAACTCATTTTCTTAAATTTATGGACATAACTATCGGCTTCTTCGGTCTCAGCTTCAATATCTTCATCTTTTACGTTATTCACACTCAATAAAGAAGATAATATCTCTTCGTTCAAGTTCAAAAGCTCATCATGCTTTTCACTAAGCATCTGTAAAGTCGCCAAACAATCGACATCTTCTGACACATTCACGACTTTCTTATCTAAAGCTTCATTTAATTCGTTAAATAGACGAGTGAACGCCGACCTCACTGCTTTTCGTTTTTGTTTCAATGCATCCATGATGAAGGAAAAATAAAGCAGCTTACTTTAGTGTTTCAATGCTTCAAATCATCCATCCTGTCGCGGACGCCATGTCACGAAAACCCAACGTATCTAAATTTACAGAATTCGAATTCCGCTTACTTGGGTTGCTCAGTTCGTGTGACAATTCAGATTCTTTACGGATGATGAATATAACACAAATCAACGTTTACTCCTATCTATTTATTTTCAGAATTTACATTAATGTTTAAAATATTTACAAGCCGAAAAAGTCCAGAAATCACACAGTTCAACATTTCGAAAAGATATTTTCTCAATCAGTCCAAATCTGGTCTAGTCCAGTTCAATCCGGTTCCAAGTCGAGTTGAGTGGTTTCGCTGCTGTACGCCACAAAGGGAATTGTAAAACGATTCTATCGAAATTTTAAACAATTAAAAAAATTCACTTTTTTAAGTTAATCGAAGTTTCAAATTCAAATAAATGAATTACAATCCCTGGCTAATAATAAAAACAGAATTGTGAGATCGTCTGAAAATATTTATTTATTTCTAGCACGAACAATTAAAATATATTTTATATCGTTTGGCGAAAACGGTTGCCATGGAGACTATGTGTTTATTTTTTCGAAGAATTGACATTCCATGAAAGAATTTTGTGTGAGAAGCTGTTTTTTTATTTACTTTAAAAATATTTTATGCTTGGTGAACCTGTGGTTCAAGTGTTAAAATTAGTAAAATTAGTTTATAAAGCGACGTTGTATAAGTAGGCAATAATAAAAGTTATTTTTGTTAAGTGAGGACTGAAATTCTATTGAGAACTCTTCACATCTGGCGTCCGCGACAGGATCTGGTAAGCTGAATCAAAATGTTTCAAGCAGTTAAAGGCTTTAAAAAAGAAGATTTATTGTACTTGTGCCAAGAGATCATCGGGTCCTTACCATCTAAAACTACGATTTTTGCACTGAAAGAAGAAATTTTGAACAGTGATGAATACAAAGCTGATCCGAATTTTATTAGTTCTGTGTTCGAAACAACTGTTGCTGAAAGACAGCAAAAAGAAGAGAAAAAACGCCAAAACGAGGAGGAGAAAAAGCGTCAAGACGAAGAAGATAGAAGGCTTCAAGACGAAGAACGTCAAAGGCAAGATGTAGAACGTCAGAGGCAACATGAATTAGAATTGGCCAGAATAAATGCCCGAAGAGCGTTGGATGCTCCCGAGGAAACTGCAGAGTTAACAGGTAACGCCAAAAAGAAATTCAATTTGCCTAAATTAGAATTAAGACAATTTTCTGGAGATTTAAAGGACTGGCTGCCGTTTTGGAGTCAATTCGAGCATGTACATAATGATGTAGATATTGCGCCAGAAAATAAGTTTCAATACTTGATACAGTGTACTGTTAGTAAGTCGCGAGCTCGGGAGGTTGTTGAAAGTTTTCCGCCAACCGGCGCCAACTACGAAAAAGCCATCGAATCTTTAAAATCTCGTTACGGTCGAAATGATTTACTAATTGAATTTTATGTTCGCGAACTGTTAAATCTGGTCATCCAAAATGCTGCGCGAAGTTCTCCCATAAATCTATGCGCACTATACGATAATTTGGAGTCTCAGATTCGTGCACTAAAGACTCTTGGCGTAACAACGGATAAAAGCGCTGCTCTTCTTCACCCATTAGTGGAGTCATGTTTGCCTGAAGATATACTTAGAGCATGGCAAGGACAAAGAAGCCCAGATTTCAACCACAATGGTGATCCACAAGAAAGGCTTAATGGTTTGCTAAAATTCCTAAAATCTGAAGTGGAATCCGAGGAAAGGATTTGTTTAGCGATGCAAGGTTTTGGCTTGAACCAAAAGAAAGAAAGCAATTGCTTCAAAGGTAAAAAATTTGATCAGAGGGTAAAAAAGAATAACAAGCCAACAGCTTCCGGACTTTTCACGACTTCTCATACTCAGGAAACGAAAAAGATGTGTGTTTTCTGTGATAAAGCTCATTCGAGTGCAGACTGTTTTTCCGCACAAAAGATGAGTTTATCGGAAAAACAAAGAATTCTGAGGGAAAAGAATTGTTGTTTTGCCTGTCTGGCACCTGGTCACCCTGTCCGAAGATGTCGTGCATTTCTGAGGTGTTGTATTTGTGGGAAAAAACATGTACCCTTGATGTGTGAAACAAATGAAGCAAGAAAAATTGAAGAAAAGAAGACAGACGAAAAGGAAGTCGTTGACGAAGTTAACATGGCAAACATAAGTACCGGTCCTAGAGTGTTCTTACAAACTCTGAAATGCAAGCTTATTTCAGATAAAAAGGAAGTTGTCGTGCGAATAGTTCTGGACACCGGCTCTCAAAATTCTTATATTGTGAAAAATCTTGCTGAGGACATGGGATACTCACCTCTAAAGAAAGAAACTCTAATACACTCTCTCTTTGGCGGAGTTAAAACCGAAGAATTTGCTCATACAGGATACAGGATCAGGTTGAGAAATATGACGAACAATTTCACATGCAATTTTGTAGCATTAGATCAAGCTACAATTTGCAATGATATCTCACCTGTGAATTCGGGTCCATGGATAAAAGAGCTTCAGAATATGGATATATCTTTAAGCGATGTTGGAGAAAAGCCACAACCCGTCCAAGTTCTTATAGGGGCTGACATTTTTGGAAAGATTTTGACCGGCCAACGAAGAGTCTTGTCAAGCGGATTGGTAGCCATTAAGACTTTGCTTGGTTGGACTCTCTTAGGAAAAGTTCCTGAAAATGAAGCAACCTCAAACAATGCTATGCTGGTGACATCACTTTTCGTTAAAGAGTTTGACATTTCAGACTATTGGAAACTCGATTCCATTGGGATCCAGGATCCTATTGAAAAGCTGTCTAAGAGAGAGCAAGAAGATTTGACTAAAGAACAATTCCTTCAAACTGTTAGGTACAATGAAGATAATCGTTATGAAGTTCACTTGCCTTGGTTGGATAACAGTGTGCCATTTGCTGACAATCTTGAACAGGCTAAGAGAAGATTAGAAACTACGACCAAAAAGCTGTTTCAAGAAAATTTATATGACAGCTATGAGCAAATATTTTCTGATTGGCTTCAAAATGGGATTATCGAAGAAGTACCAGTTGAAGAAATGTCTTTGTCTGCTAATTATCTACCGCATAGACCTGTCATCAAGGCTAGTAAGACTACTCCTATACGACCGGTTTTTGATGCCTCTGCTCGAGTCAAGGGATATCCTTTACTAAATGACACTTTACATAGTGGCCCAAACTTGATTGAGCTCATACCTGATATTTTATTACGGTTTAGAGAGAAAAATATTGGTGTGATTGCAGATATAAAGAAGGCTTTTCTGCAAATCAGTCTTAGTAGAGAAGACAGAGATTACTTGAGATTTCTATGGTGGACTGATAAATCTTGTGAAAATTATAAGTTTTTCCGCCATACCAGAGTAGTTTTTGGTGTCCGCAGCAGTCCGTTTCAATTAGGAGCTGTATTGAAATATCACATTGAACAAAATGTCGCGGTTGACCCTTTCGTTACTCAGTGTCTTTTGAAGAGCTTTTATGTGGATAATCTTGTAACTAGCGTCCATAATGAAGCAGAGCTGAAGCGATTGATAAATGTTTCTAATGACCTACTGAAGACAGGTGGTTTCATTCTAAGAGATTGGGAGTATTCAACGACAGAAACCGGAGCCTCTAATAAAACGGAATTGTTAGGTCTTCAATGGGATAAAACTGAAGACAGTTTATCGCTGAGCGTCAGCTGGTTGGAAAAAGTAAATGTTGATAACGTCACTAAACGCACTATGTTGTCAGTGGCTCACAAAGTGTTTGACCCATTCGGATTCGCTTCTCCAGTAATGCTCTGCCCCAAGCTCATGCTTCAAAAAGCCTGGAAATTATCCTTAGGATGGGACGACGAAATAACCGGAACCCTTCGAGAAGAATTTATACTTTGGTTTGAGGATCTTAAAGAATTGGAGAAAGTTATCATTCCCCGCTGGATAAACGTTACTTCGGAAGATCTCGGAAGCTTCTCCATTCATACCTTTTGCGACGCAAGCAAGAACGCTTATGCCGCCGTAGTTTATCTTGTACAAGAAGATTGCAAAAAAGTGCATTTTTTAACCTCGAGATCCCGTATATCCCCTTCAAAAGTCGCAACAATACCTAGATTGGAGCTTCTTGCGGCACTGATTGGAGCAAAGTTAACGAAATCTGTGTTAGATGCCTTTGGCTGGACCGACGTTAAATGTTTCTATTGGAGTGATTCTACAACTGTTCTTACCTGGATCACGAAGCAAGAAAATTGGTCAATTTTCGTGAATAATCGGGTTCAGGAGATTCGTAGGATCACTGTAGCTTCTTCATGGCGTCATATATCTGGAGTTGAAAACCCTGCAGACTTGCCCTCCCGAGGATGTAAAGCAAGTGCTTTAGTGAAAAGTAGATGGTGGGAGGGGCCAAGATGGTTAGGCTCTTATGAAGACAAAGAAGCGCACATTGATTTTGAGCTTGATGAAGAGGAAATACTAAAGGAAAAGAAGAAAAGCTCTGTTCCGGCCTTGGTTTCCATTAAGCAGAATTCGTTTTCTACCGGATGGTTTTATGAGCGTTTCTCGAAATACCAATCGATTGTAAAATTAGTGGGTTGGATTTTGAGATTTGTTACAAACTGTCAACGCAATGTTCAGCACAGGAAGAAAGGATCTCTGGACACCGAAGAATATAGAGAAGCTGAGAAAAAAGTGATAAAGTTGATCCAAGCAGAATCTCTTGTTAACGAACATGACGAAAAGCTCAAAACGCTGAGTGCGTATAAGGATGCTGACGGCATAATACGGCTGAAAACGAAAATTGTTCTGATGGAAGATACAGAGGAATTTAGAGAACCAGCTATTCTCCCATCCAATCACGAAGTTGTCAAGAGGTTAATACATTCCCATCACATCGAAAATAGTCATGCCGGAACTCAAATTCTTCTGAATATCTTGAGAGAGCATTTTTGGATATTGAATGGAAGAAAAACAGTGAGATCAGCTCTCTCAGGATGTATTCCGTGCAAAAGATTTTCCTCTAAAGGTTGTGAAGCTGTATCTGCTCCGTTGCACGAAGATCGAGTACGTCAAGCCAATGCGTTCGAGATTTGTGGAACTGATTTAGCGGGCCCTCTATTTCTGAAGGACGGACAGAAGGCTTGGGTGTGTATCTTTACGTGCGCCGTGTATAGAGCAGTTAACTTAGAGCTTGTGACATCACTTTCAACCGAAAGCTTTATGTTAGCTCTAAGAAGATTTATAGCCCGGAGAGGCAGGTGTGAAACAATATATTGTGATAATGGAACTAATTTTGTCGGGGCTTCCAACTTGCTTAAAAATTTAGATTGGAACCGCATCTGCAGTGATAATGTTCTTCATCCAATCAAATGGAAGTTTAATCCCCCTTCTTCACCCTGGTGGGGAGGATGGTGGGAGCGGCTCATCAGTGTGCTTAAAGGTCTTTTGCGAAGAATACTAGGAAGAACAAGTCTAACACATGAAGAATTAATAACTGTTCTTTGTGATTGCGAATCTGTAATAAACTCTCGCCCCTTAACCTACATAGGCGAATGTGACTCAGAACTTGTCCCTCTTACACCTGCCATGTTTCTTCAGGATATCAAGCTATCGGGGGTTCCTGACTGTGATACTGCTGATCATAAAAGTCTCAACAAGCGCGTCAAGTACAGAGTAGCTTTGCAGGAAAACCTTCGAAAAAGGTTTCGGTCTGAATATCTTGGATCATTGATACGCAGGTGTGAAAAAAGTAAAACCTCGAAGATAAATGTGGGGGACATTGTGCTCATAAAAAGTGATAACACCAATCGCATCGACTGGCCTCTGGGAAAAGTAACAGAAGTTCTACCTGGAAAAGATGGAGTTTGTCGGCTTTTCAAACTCAAAACGTCGCGTGGAGAGATTCTGCGTCCCATTCAGCGCGTCTACCCTTTGGAAATTTCTTCGAGCGATTCACCATTTCCCCTGGATGAAGAAGCGTTACGTACGAAAATAGTCTCTACCAAGAAAGCTGATCTGAAGTGCTCCAGCAAGGACAAGAAAAGTTGGACTGCAAAAATCCCTAAGAGACTAGATCTTTAGTGTGAAGTTGAGTCGTGGAACTTCCACTACTCAAGGTGGGAGGATGTGAGATCGTCTGAAAATATTTATTTATTTCTAGCACGAACAATTAAAATATATTTTATATCGTTTGGCGAAAACGGTTGCCATGGAGACTATGTGTTTATTTTTTCGAAGAATTGACATTCCATGAAAGAATTTTGTGTGAGAAGCTGTTTTTTTATTTACTTTAAAAATATTTTATGCTTGGTGAACCTGTGGTTCAAGTGTTAAAATTAGTAAAATTAGTTTATAAAGCGACGTTGTATAAGTAGGCAATAATAAAAGTTATTTTTGTTAAGTGAGGACTGAAATTCTATTGAGAACTCTTCACAAGAATAATAAAAAAAATTCAAAATCTTATCAATTTCATTCTCAATTCAATTCACTTTCGAATGCATATTTCTATTATTCCCTTTGTATATATTTTTGACCCAGATTCAGTGAGCATTGATAATATTCTAATTATTTCAAGCGGGAAAATTCAATTAATTTCCCGCGCAGGAGTTTCTGAAAATAAATCGTTTTAAATGGCAACAATGTGTTGGATTAAATTCTTATTCCTGTCATTTGAGCTTAAATCATTGCCCTCTTTACTTACCATGTAAGAGGATAACATGTATAACTATTCAGAAACTAAAAAAAAGCTAACTTTTCTTAGGACAAAAAATAGGGTATTATTAAGCTCGTTAGGGGAAAATTATCATTCAAAATGGCTTTTTTCCTCTCTTGATATTATGTTTCATACGCACTTTTAGCATTAAAAAAATGTATTCTCAAAACTATATAAAAAATGCAATTTAATTTTTATTTTTGACTGAAATTCGAATGAAAAAAATGCATTAAATTGGAAATAAATTATGGTCTTGAATTTAAACAATGCTTGCACTTTATCTGTAATAAAAATTACTGTCTCATGCTATGCTATAAAAACCTATCTTAAAAATTAAATAAAATACCCCATTCTTTAAAAATGCAATCTTATTGAAGGTTGCATTGTTTTCTTACTTAATTCTTTCAATTACCCATTTACATGTAGCTTTTATGAATCATACAACATTAATTAAGCCAATAAAGCTTCAATTAAAACAAATATTATTATTTTCATTAAGAGATTCAATTAACGTT